>CABFOS010035615.1:2049-12451 GCA_900660315.1 Diretmoides pauciradiatus
GTATATCCACTATTATGTAGTAGTACAACGGCGGCTTTTTGGCTGCTGTTTGTCTGGTGGTATATTGTCTGACAGTTTTAGGCTGTTTCTTCTTAGTCATCAAGCCGCCGTTGTACTACTACATAATAGTGGATATACGTAGGTTATTTTCACGATTGGGTAAAACGCTGGCCAGAAATTCAAAATGTTTGGCGGAGCTCAGCTCACATGCGTGTGGTCACGTCGCCATCTACAGCGCCTGGTGTTTTTGGCCTATTTTCTATTGGCCTGCGTCCACGTCAAGTGACGGTCAAGTTTCTGTCTGTCAAAATAAATAAATAAATGACTGACATTCCTTTTATTCTCAGTGGAAAATGCAATAATTTAAGATAGCTTCGGCATTACAATGTGTTTCGATAACATTTCTAGTGAGAAATGTGCATTTAGCTAGTTATTATGAACATTTTCTATCGTTGCTATGGTGGTGGCTATGGATGCTGCTATCGCTGAAACCCATGTTATCGAATGTTATCACTTCATTGAATGGGCGTTATTAGGGGTTATCAGCCTCATAGATATGGGTTAGAAGGGACCTGCTACACCTACTATTAGATTCAGAAGGCCGTTATCATCTAGTCACATGGTTGATCACATGGTAATGTCTTAAGTACTGTCTAAAGCAACAACAACTTTCTGTTGTTTTTCTTCTTCTGGATTTAGGGTCCTAGTTCAACCCTTAACCATTCAATTAAAGGTGCACAGTATTTAAAGGCCATACCTCATCAGAAAGACACAAAAAGAAAAAAGTCCATGGCCTGATTTTCCACCATACTGATCTAGCCATTTTCTAGTTGCGTATCCAGGTCAGGGGCGCAGTGGCAACGGGGCAAGCACAGCAGCCCAGACGTCCTTTTCCCCAGCAAAGTCCTCTAGCTCCTCCTGGGGATCCACAAGCGCTCCAAGGCAAGCTGGGAGATATAGTCTGTCCAGCATGCCCGTGGTCTGCCACAAGGTCTCCTCCCAGAAGCCAAGACTTTGAATACACCTGGGCGCAAGCGAGGGCAAGCCAAAGTCCTCACTGTGCACATAAAATAGGGGAAGTCTGAATAGGAACAGCTTAAATATGGGTCTAATTCAGACCCATGTACTTCATCTACAAATCCTTAATTTGTCTATACTGAGTGAGATGTAATAACTGAGATACTGCCATGAATAAATACTATAAAATGGATTCTGTTTACCCATTTATTAAATATGGATCCATGGAAGCTTTGATTCAATTTGAGCACTGTAAATGTGATCAAAACTTGGTTATGATGATTATACTATAAAGTGAGTTCATATTAATGTTTATATATGCTTAAATATATGCAAAATAAGAGAGGATAGGAGCGCTTCCTGAACTCAAAAAACTGTAGTTGAGGTGTTCTTTGGATAGGGAACCATGTCAAAATAGCAAAAAAGGAGGTCCAGGGCACTCTCTCGATAGGTTAAAATACCTTTATTAACATTGGGATGGTCATAATAGACCGATCTAAACTCCAACGCGTTTCGGCATCACACCTTCTTCAGGGAGGACAAACATTGGTTTGTTTGTTTGACAAATGTCTATTATGACCATACCAATGTTAATAAAGGTATTTTAACCTTTTTTTGCTATTATGCTTAAATATATGTTCAACAATCTCATATAAAATCTTAAATCTTAATTGTTTGTTGATGATGCATATTGTGTGGTAAGTAGCACAGACGTTTTCTGAAATCACTGAAACTAGGACTAGGAATGTGAGGTGCATTTCATGTTTAGAGGAATCTACAGTATGAAATCCCTGTCCTATTACAATGACAGGCATAGAATGATATTAAGCCCGAGATGATTGAGCTGAAAGAACAGAAACATTGATTTCACAGAATTTTATCATCAGCTTCAGGCCATGTTCTTCATTCTAGTTGACAAATTAAAACAGGTAGGTGCTGGCACAGTCATTTTAGTTTGAAAAGTAGAATGCTTTCCACTATGAGGCTACTGGACCTTTCTCCATTAGTCAATCTGCCTTTGATGTTAATTTATACTGTTGGATCTCTGTGTCTCCGCTGAGCCACGGTAATGGATTTTGAGCTAGCGATCAAAGCACCCCCAAGAGTTCTCTCTCTCGCCTTCCAGCGTGTAATCCTTCTGCGTTTAAGCAGCCCATGTTGAACAAACCACTTGGTCGTATTATAAACTTGCTGCTTTAGTTAGGACCTCCAGAAAAACTTTGAAGAAAATTCATCCCTCGGTCTAATGGAGAGTTAACAGTGGTGGGAGAAAAGTCGATTGTAATGTTGATGCAATGTCAGGAAGATAGATGAAGTGACTTCTAGTAAGATGCATGTTACAGAAGACGTATACTGAGATATGCATAGGCTATATTGTACATAAACACACAGCTTTCATCAGATGTCTTATAGAACGTGTCCATATGTTTCTCCAGCGCTGAACCCCCAATATGATAATTTGATGAAAATCCATTATAGTAAGAAAATCCATTAATCCACCATTATCGGATTCATGAGTCAACAGTTTGCATAAGTTGCTTCAGCAGATACATGACATGGTACATAACCCGTGTATTCACCTGCTATAGGACCTCAATGTGTGGCATAAATAAATGATGAAGCAAGTAAAATGTCTCTCAACCCGGATGCCTGATTTTAATCATGTGTGCTCTTGTAATAAACAATCCTGCCGTGTAGTGGTCGATTGTGTGTGACCTTGAGTGGCAACGTGCCCTTCATAATGCACTTATTTATGTACACATCTCATGATTACGCACCGATAAATCCCAGGTTAAACTGTAGAAGGCACTCACATTCAAAAGAATAAAGTGCCACCTGACAATGGAGGGGAAGCGTTTATGAGCAAACAAAGCCTGGTAAAATAGCCCTTCATTTAATCTCAATTGGATTGAGTGGAAGCATCAATAGGGCTATTATAGCTCCCAAAAGGCTGGGACTCCTATACTGATAATAAATCAATAGTGGGCCATAAATGGCAATAGTTGGCTATACTAAATTCTTAGGTGTCAGGACTGTACACATAACACTTTAAATGTTTGCCCTTGAGTGCGTAATAAGGGATAAACAAGATCTGCTGATGTTGTCTGGGTAAATGTCATGAGTGCAGAGATTTGGCTGTGTCAGACAGGTTTCATGGGAGTGTAGTTTAGTATTTCCATGTCTCCCGTCCCGAGACAACAAACGTTACAAGCTTCAAGTTTAATGAGAAAAGACTTTCTAGGGTTTGATGTTGTTGTCAGAACTCCTCACAAACGTGCATACAATCAAAGCTGAAACAGAGAAGAAGGGTGGAAGTGGTTCAATCCAAAATATTGTAGTTATATCAATTTTGAGAGAGAAAAAAAATAGATAGATAGATAGATAGATAGATAGATAGATAGATAGATAGATAGATAGATAGATAGATAGATAGATAGATAGATAGATAGATAGAGATAGATAGATAGATAGATAGATAGATCATCTATCTTCTTTTGAGCATAGATCTATCTATCTATCTATCTATCTATCTATCTATCTATCTATCTATCTACCTGCCTGCCTACCAAAAAAATGTATTATCAGAAACTGATAATATAGCAAGTAACTTCCTTTCAATATTGACTTTTAATATCAATAATAATGTTTTGTCAAAGCAAAGTAGGTGTCACTCTTTGCAAATGGCAGCTATCTTCTGAAATGAAACACTTCATTACAAGCGCCTTGTGTTCAATCAGAAAAATTAAAATGGCTTTGACAACAATTCATCAGCATGCCGCTCAATTGCTGCCACACGGTTGTCTTCCACTGTGTAAAGAGGTCACGGCCGAAGGTGTAAAATGTCAGGGTTCAGTTACATCGTTAGAAAAGGCTCAAGGTTAGATGTGAAAGAGATCCTGACTCCAGCGGATGGATCTCATTCATTCCTGTTAGAGGCTCTTGACATTTTTGGTCAACGTCTTTGTATGATAGGGAGTATTTTACCTCACATCCAACTGATAACGCATTAGTGGATGTAATTCAAGTGTCACATTTCCTGTTTAGAAGCATATTTCGTTTTTTTATTGAGACTAGTTTGGGGCTTGACAGGAAAGCTGAGAGAGAGAGAGGGGGGGATGCAACACAGAACAGCTGACAAAAACTCAATAACTAACTGGAAACAATAATACAAACCAACACCGACCTTGCAGTTCGACACAGTGCAGCCTGGTAGGATAACATGGGAAATAGATCATCAGCTCGACTCAAAAGCACTATTCTCTCATTATTCATGGAGGTCATTGCATATATTGCTGATTTTATTAACTGACACATTAGAAATGTTATACTTTGTTTGACTTTTTTTGCGCTAAAAGATGAATAACTGGACCAGATCCCCTCCGCTACCTCCAGGCCTGTATTGTTCCTGATTGATTGTTTGATTGTAATTTACTATTTCTCTCTTAAAAAACAATAAACGATAAGATATATGAGAATATATTCTGTATTTACAGTACACTGACACTGATGTGCTTTAGTGATAAATTACAATACGTTCTTATTCTTTCTCAAGCACTGGCTGTTGCACATCCTGTTTTGAATTGAGATCTATGGTCCCTGGTAGCTAGAAGAAAGCAGGGGCTCACTGCAGCTCCTACCACTGTTTTCCAGTCAGCCTAAAATGGAACACCCTTGTGCTATTCATCATATGCTGCTCAATTATGGATGTTTGAAAACTTGAACGTGCTGCAGTAATAGATTTCCAGGGGATATGGGGAGAAAAGGGCTGTGCTTGGAAAGCCCGAGCAAGACACATCACTATTAGAATGCAAAAAGGATTCCTGGGGAACCGGTATTTGAAATAAAACCTCTCCTCATCTATGAAATATGGTTGCATCTACAATGGCTATAAATCACACACTCATCCAACCTATCTAATGTTATTGATTCAGTAGTGCTAAGAATGTATGCAAGCAGCACTATGAAATGCTGCATAGCCAGTGGGTGTGACTAATAATGCCTTTAAAAGCTGATGCAAAATGATATGTGCAACCCCTGAGGTTAATTTGCGTTTTGATGGCTCAACATATGGCTAAATAATCAGAGCAGATTTATCATGCAACTCATTGTGAGTCATTGTCCACATACAGGCCTAACTAATAATGGTGAATCAGCCAAAGCCGTTGGGGTTTCCAGACTCAATTACCCAAGCTCCCTATGTCTAAAGAAGCTCAATGGAAGATCTAAGGCAGCCTTAGATGTGTCCGATCTGATCTTCAAACTGTGATGAGGTTTCAGTTCCTTTATGGCTCTAATTACTGAAATTAGATCTCCAACAGAGAAGGCTACTGTATAGTGCTGCAATAGGAAGGAACCTTTATCTCAGTTTTTGAAAACTGCAGCTAAGTCTCTTTGTTCTGAGTTGCAGAGTTGCCTTTGTGTCCATCGGAACAAGCCCATTTTGAAAACGGCTGATCTTTGGCCGTCATTGCAGTACAGCAAATTGCAGAACATTGGAGAGTTAAATCCCAGTTGAGAAGTTTGACACTTCGTCCCAAACAGATTGTTTCACAGGGCTGTTAGGATGACTAAGATTGGTCTCGTTAGCTCCCTCTGCTCCTCTTGGGTTCCAGTTAGTCCTACTTTGTGACTAAGAGGGAGAAGCACTTGTAATTGGATGTGCGAGTTGGTGTCAGTAAATGTGGGTTTGTGCTCCAAACTAGTCCTTGACCTGAGGTAGGAAACCTTGCCATTAGCTAAGTCATAAGGTCTCGTTATCCAGTGCATACATAATTAAAACTCTAAAACGCCCCATTCAGAATAGGTTCATCCTTGGAGGTTTAATATTTTAATAAGTTATCCACACGGCCAATCAGCGGTTTGCTTCCTGCTGAATGATATAATCTTACATTATTCAAAAGCATATATTTACCAGGCACTGATTTGTATTCAGAGAGAGAAAAAAGCTCCACTGATGTTTACTGATTCAAGGATTGCACTACATAGTAAAATGAGCTGAAGCTACATGACTTGTTAACTTACTTTCTTTATTGCATTATTTACCCCTTTAAAAAAGCATGCCTGTTTATTATGGGCTAATGGAGTCATTTGTCAACTTTTTCCCCCTCTATATTTTATCACTTCTGATTGTGGCCATATACTGTGCAATTAAACGGTGGAGGAAGCACATTCCAGTATTCCAGCCTTGAATGAAGTTGTGGAGCAGATCAGCTGTATAGAAAAGTTCATTATCGTGTTGAATCAAGAGGTGATCTTGGGAATTACAAATTCAAATGAAATTTACCACAGGCGTGTTAGAAAACAGGCACCAGCTTTGCTGTCAGCCAACACTGTAATTTGTCAAATCCATTTGGCAAAGCCATCTCAAAGATTTTGTTTTCATTGAGCAGTCAGTAATTACAATGCGCACTGCACAAGGTGGGAGAACATTGGCATGTGGGAAATCTAAAAGCTAGGAGAATGGCAGTGTAAACAGTAGCTTGCCCACAGAATGGCTATTCCATTAAACACTGTAGGTCCTATTCTCAAATTCATAGAGATCTAGTTCAGTTTACATGGTTATCAGTCTTTAAATGATCCATCTTTTCTTTCAAAAGCAGGAGAAAAAAAACAATCATTTCATTATTTGATTATTGACTAAATGCCGCGTTCACTGACCCAAAGATTTCATCAAGGTGCTATACTGAGAGTTCATTATTCACAGACACACTTGATTCAGCTATAGCGGCGATGCTTGGATGGCGATCGGGAAGAAAGCTCTGAGAGAAAGAAAGCATAGATTTAATCTTTACGTTTTTACGGCACATTCAGAACAACCAGCGGTTTAGCGGGTAACTCTGGAGCGTTTGGACAGGTTAGAACAATGCCATTCGAATTCAGGTGCTAAGCAAACTGCATTACGGTTCGTTAGGAGCGAGAACATAATGTGGACCAACAACAGGAAACAGGAAACTACAGGGTTTATGGGTATAAGGAGATGGATACTAATATATGATTGCCAGTAGTAACTCGTGTTTGGAAAGTCTATCATTACTAAATGAAACAATGGCAAACTGCAAACTGATGCTCATTATCAGGTGTTTCTTCATGGGTTCCTAATCGGTAGGAATACAAAAAGAAGGGAATCACAACAAAGAGCAGAAAGATCCATCATGCTGAGATAAAGGTACAGACACTGGAAGCAGATTTGTTTTAACTCTGAAATATGCAACCTGGCGGGATGACAGGTCACCAAAACTCTGTCAAGTTAACAAACTACTTGACTTTTGTTTCTAAGCCCTAGTTCTCGTGTTGTTAGGTAGTGTGAACCTGAATGAACCAAATACAAAAAAATGCAATGAAGAAAACTTTTCCTTTCTGGTTGGGAGCAAAGGAAATAAACTATAGGTCTGATTGCACCCCAACATTCTGTCAAAAAATGGCAAGTTTTAGGCAAGTTCAAAGCAGGTGTAGCAGCCCATGTTAACCCCCCCCCCCCCCGCCAAACTATACCCGGGGTTAAAGTGGGCTAGTCCAGTTTATACCCAGGCTAGCTCAGAATATACCTCTAGTCCAGATTATACCCCTCTTGTGTTTTTCATAAATAAGGCAACTCGGGGTAATAATACACTGGATTTAGTATTACGTAATAGATCAAATACAATTACAAATTTAGAAATTGGAGAAACATTAGGAAATAGCGATCACAAAGTCATCAGATTTGACCTTAACAAATAAGAAGAAAGAAAATGATAAAATTATGACAAAACAACAAAATTACTAAGAAATAAGTAAATACAAGTAAAAGAAATACAAAATAAATAAAAATAAATACGAAAATTACTGAATGTTTAAGTTTTTTAATTAATTCAATTCAGTTTGTACCTCGCAGCAGCGCTGGATCTAACATAATCAAAATCAATATACTTTTGCCGACCCTCTGAACTATCACAGCCAAGACAAACGTCCAAGACCAAAGGCGATGGCAACTGCTACTTCCGATAAAATCAAAATTTAATATCTTAGTGTGAGGAGCCAGCTGAGGTGGTTCGGGCATCTGGTTAGGATGCCTCCCGGACGCCTCCCTGGGGAGGTGTTTCGGGCATGTCCAACTGGGAGGAGACCTCGGGGTCGACCCAGGACACGCTGGAGGGATTACATCTCTCGGCTGGCCTGGGAACGCCTCGGGATTCCCCCGGAAGAGCTGGTGGAAGTGGCGGGGGAGAGGGCTTCCTGGGCTTCCCTGCTGAAGATGCTGCCCCTGCGACCCGGACCCGGATAAGCGGAGGACAACGAGACGAGACGAGACGAGTGTGTTTTTTAATTCAAATTAAGATCATTTAGCCAGACCACTGAGTTCAAAACAGAACTCTCATAGGGCTGGTTTCTGAGTGTGTGTGTGCTTGTTTTATACCATGGGTATATTCTGGGCTAGTCCAGTTTATACCCTATATACCCAGTTTATACTCGGAGAGTGCAGACCTCCGCCCACGATGCATGTCGCCTGTTTATGCGATTCACATTCAGATCCACTCCAAAATGTAATAGCTCTTCCTTGGGCAAAGTTGCACCTATCCAGTGGGTATCATGAAAATCGGATGCTGTGTTAAGCTATTAGCTGGCGGCCATGTTAAATTGTGCCCATTGACCCTTAGGGAACATGCATATTAAATAGAATGTCAAAGGGATGATGCGTTAAGCAATTAGACCTCACTTCCCACGCCCCATGATTTAGATCTGCCCCAAAATTTCATGGGGTCGTCATTGACCGATACTACACCCTTCTACTGAGTTTCATGAAAATCAGTCTGGTAGTTTTTGCGTAATCTTGTACACAGATGAACGAACGGACAAACAAACAGACGGACGAACCGACGACCAGACACTACCGAAAACATTACCTCTCGCCCCGGACTTCTTCCTTGGGCGGAGGTAACAAATTTTGCACTAGTACAAATGCTTGAACATGGGTTACTCCACTAAGTGGTAGTGGTGGAGTCAGCAAAACCATCCTCCTCATTAATAACTGAGTATGTGGCAAAACTGCAATAGCTTTTCTAACCCCTGGATGAAGGGTGTACAGTAGGTATCACTTTAATTTGGCCGCATTCAGGCGCAAATCTCACGTGAATCTAGCACAGATCTCATGGCTCGCAGTGCAGACAACGTTTCAAATTAAATTAAGTAAATTAAAGTGGCCAAATTAAAGTGATACCTACTGTAGTTAGGATCGGGCACAGTTAGTCCTGCTTTGTTTCACATGAGATTACCAGAATCCATCATGTGGCACTTTCACACAAACCTGCTGGGGACGATTTATCTTTCCTTTGATCCTATTTCATAACAAAAGCCAACAAAGGATTTCTTTATTTATGTATTTATTATTGTCCAATATAAGCCCATTTGCAATAAAAAAGATGTCATTGATGTATGTTTAGCGCAGCTTACATCTGGATACCAACAATAACTTCCACTGTGGAACAATTCTGAAAATTGATGGTATCAATATTTGAAGAGATTTCTTGAGCCAATGCTATTCTCTCCCGAGAAAACAGTGCAGGTGTAATATGAAAGCGTCCCAGAGGAAGGGGTATCACAGGGAATAAGATATCGCTTGTTTGAAATAGAGGTAGGTGACGCCACGGTGCTGTGTCCTCCCTCAGCTCTCTTCGCCTTCGCGGCCGTGTGACCTCCGTGACACCATATTGTTGGGAGCTCTTTTGGTGAAAGCTGCTAGTTGACATTGGGCAGAGATGGAATTCAATTGTGTAGTTTTCTTTGTTGCGTTGTTGCTGGGGGTTATCTGGCAGAGATCACCTGTCAATCAAACAGTGTGTCCAGGAACTGGGATGACTTTTTCATTTTAGTTCCTGTGGGTGGCGCTGTTTTCTTTGTCTGTTCAGCCACAGTGGCTATCGCTGCTCCATGCTACATGTACATGTACAGTAACTACACAGATCTTCTATTTCAAAAGAAACTGGAAACTTAAAACGTATGACTTCCTGTCACCAGACTTATCCCCAGGAAATACCTACCTGAACTGGCTACAGGTTGAATCACTGTTGTGCTACTGTGACCGGTGTCAATCTGCTTTGTGTTTGTGTTATGAAGAGGTGGACAACTTCTCTCTTTCTTCCATGTATTTTCATCTGACATAAAATAAAAATACAAAGTCCCTTCAGGTCAACCAAGGTCCCATCAAGCAGCCGCTCTTCCCGTTCATTCATTGTAGGAAAGAGGGTGACAATAACACAAATTTAATAGTAAAAATAAATGAAATAAAATTACGTACCTGACATAAAATAAAAATACAAAGTCAGGTACGTAATTTTATTGTTATAGGGGCTGCTTGATGAGACTGATGTATGACCTGATGGGACTTTGTATTTTTATTTTATGTCAGGTA
>CABFOS010035650.1:6237-24353 GCA_900660315.1 Diretmoides pauciradiatus
AAGTATGGAAGTATAATAGTACCAAATGTCCTCAATGAAAAATGGCATGTTGAATTACGTGCATAATTCAGGTTGAATACAATCGGCAATCCATTGCTCTTCCTGTGCTACCCAGATGGTAAATGTTCAACCTGAATTATTTCAACCTGAATTATTGAGGTTGAAAAATAATGGGTTGAATATTACCTGCCGAATAATAAATGGTACTTTAATTCAACAGAAAAATTCAAGCATCGTAAATGCGCTATGTTTTTATTCATCCATCCATCCATTATCTACCGCTTAATCCTCCACAACGCACATAATTCAACATGTCATTTTTCATTGACATTTGGCACTATTATACTTCCATACATGGGCATTCTACTTTGATCTGATCCTGATTTGTATGAACACAACAGTCTCCCAAAACGCAGGGGTGAGCAGCAAAGTGTGAGCATGACATTCAGCACATTGCAAGTGTAAGGAAACTGTAGCTCACTGTCACTAATGTTTGAGTGATCAGGACTTTAATATGGTTCATGGGCAGCAGAGGATCAGTGACCAACACCTTGGTAGCAGACTACATTATGTGCATCGGTGGAGCATCCACCATCATAAACTGAGCAACACAATGTGCAGAGCGACAACAGCAGAGAATGAGCAGTGAGCTCTACAGCTTAAATAGACACTGCACAATTTGCAGAAGCTATGTGGACGCTCAGCTGGCAGCTGACTGAGCTGTAGCACCGCTCACTATATATGTGTATCATAACATGCTCTCCCCAGCTGACTGAGAAACTTTTACATGCCGTTGTGTCATGAATGTGTATGAGCAGCTGTGCCAGTACAGTTCTGGTCTGAAATAACTGGAATTCTTTTGGAATTTGAACTTTTAGTAGGTTTCAGCATATAGACATCATACAAATATGTTAACCACTCAAAAATCGTGATTTAGGATTGAATATCTCTCCAACACAGCAAATGTGATCCCACCAGAGTAAACTACATAAACTTTCTAAACAGCGTCTTTGAAGGAAGGGCTGAGAAAAGATTTTTTTGAGGGACAACCAATCACAGCAAAGACCATGGTGCAGCTCATTTTTATATAAAAAAGTGCTGTCACGTTGGAAAAAAACAAAAAGATGTCATTTCACAATACTCCAAATACATTGGATACATGCATTACCATTTGGAACTTTACCCTTTGGTACATTAGCTGTCAATCTTCTGAAACTACATGTATGAGTTGTTCTTACCAGATACATGGTGACCATATAGATTCATGTTCATATTCCATTGGTACATGTAGAAAGGGTGGCTGGGTGGTGGAACGTAGAACAACGGTGTTGTGTGGTTAGATACTTGGTGGTGGTGGTGGTGGTTCCCTGATCCCAGGGAGTGAATACGACTGTTCATGTCTGCAACAAAGAATTCCACAAACCAAACATGATCAATTTCCTGTACAGTTAAATGTGTCGCATCAACTGGACCAGGTTAATATGATAGACCTCATGGTCCAGACTACTGCTGGGATTCTATTGTCCCAGAATTAGACCTGGGACAACAGGTGAACCCAAGGAGCGGATTTGAAGACCACTGTGCTGGAGACTTGATTGAATGGATTTCGGTTATCATTTAGCCATGAATATGGAACAGATAGAAATGTGATTAAAATCCTAAGGGCATGTATGCAGAGTCAATAAATTAATTTCAATTAAGATTTAAGTGATATATTATGTCTTAGTGCCAGCATTGGCAAGTCATACATTCTACTACACTGATATACATTCCAAATTATATGTCTGCCAGAGACTTACAGAAACAGTGCATGAAAACAAACATTCACTGATTCACTTTTTTTACAACACTCATACACAGTACTCAGTCCTCCATCATGTGTTATCATTGAGTACGTTTACATGTACACAATATTCCACTATTATTCTGAATATGGTAATAGTCCGAATTTGATACGGTCGACAGCATACTCCCGTTTGGATATTCCAAATTCGTCCTTTTTCTCGCTTGATTGCCTCTCGCCTGACTCCGATCAGCTTGTAAAGAAACCATGGATGAAACAAACCAACTATCACTGACAGTTTGTCGTAGGAGGACGTATGTCATGGGGGAGTTTTACATTAATTGGAGTCTGCACAGCTGCATGTAAATGGGAATATTAGTGGAATATTCGTTTTCATTAGTCATGTAAACAGCTTAGTAGGAATATTGTCTTTTTCAGAATAAGGGCAAAAAACTGAATATTGTTTGCATGTAAACGTACCCATTGTTAAAGTCTCCAACCAGTACCACCCCCCTCAAGCAGACTAACCTATTCCATCCCATTCTGGCCACAAATTCATTAAATATACTCACATATTGCCACATTAACGCAACTAGGTTATATTATACATGTATGTGACCCTGTGTACACATGCCTGAACTTTGCAACTTTCAATCAGCTCTTGGCTCATTACTCTCGAATGAATGAATATCTCCCCTCTGGCCAACTTTATGGAAGCAAGATGAATTGCTGACCTGCATTGTCTCCCAAAATCCATTATTCTAATCCAACTCCCCCAATAGCAAAATATGTCATCGCTGTTTTACTGATGGCCCTTATGCATGCAAACTGAAGAATGACCTGTTGAGTGACTGAAATATTAAGTTATTACTACAACAGAGGAAAGCACTTAAAAAGACAGCAAAGCTACATGTTAAAATACAACTTTTTTTAATAGATTGGCTGCATTACTGTGTGTTCAACGCCTGTGGTGGCTTTACTGATGTTAGTTACCTCAGCCTCAGGATATATGACGTGTCAAGGTTGACAGTTTATCAAGATAAGCGTTGGGGCATATTGTAACATCAAACTGGCATCAATATTAATTGAGTTTGGCATAAGTTAAGTTCTGTAACAGAGTTTATGACCCAGTCCATCTAACTGGCTGGTTTAACGTTACTGACGGATCCATCAATAAAATGATTGATATGTAGTCAACCTTGGGGGTTTTCACAACGGTAATTTGATGACAAATGGAAATCACTTGTTACTGAAGCAATATGTTAAGCCATGTTAAAAAATAAATACTAGATTCCTCACAAACAAGATGGATTACTCAGACTCACCTGCCATTGCTTCAGGGGCAGAGAAACCTTACAAGAGTTTACACAATACTGTGGAAGAAGAAAAGATGAGAAAAGGAGTGAGCCCTTGTATCAATAATGCATAATGTAGCATTTCTACCATTATGTAGCACTTGTGCTGTGATTGCACTCATGCATTGATTCTACTCAAAGACTTTACTAAGATTTAGTTTTATTTAAGTGTCAGAAATGTGCCAATTAAATTTCTAAACAATGTTTAGCTTGTTTAAGTCAAGTTGACAGACTGGGAAGTGCTTCACCACATGGAGAACACTATTTTAAACTGTAGTGTCTATTATGCAGAGAGCTGATTAAACTAAAACATTTAGAGCCACGACCTCAAAACTTACTGGTGAAAATGGTGCCGAAAAGGAAGTAGGAGTGTGGGTGAATAGGAGCAAAAACTTTACCTGGCCTCTCTTATCACTTGTGCCAAGGTAATCAGCTGATTCCCTTCAGCTGAGAGTCTGAACCATCTCTCTCCTCACTAGAGGAGCTTGTCCTTCAAAAGACATTTTAGCCCTCAGCAATGTCTTGTAGGTAAAAGGCAGCACAACGGGAAACTTCCTAACTCCTCTCCCAAACATGGAAAGCTGATATGTCCTTAGATAATAGTCGTCTGCTGGATAAATACACAGTTTATTGCAAAGTCTCTAACATTGACATGTTAAAGGCATTATATTAATAACACTTGCCCCATTCATTAATACATAGGACAAGATGTTTGGATTGCCCTGCCCTGTCTAATTCAGATATAATACGAATGATACAACCATCACCAAATGAACACCACAGCAAACATCAGGCCACACCGTCATAAATCTACGGAGTCATTGTTTTAACAACTTTAAGGTTGTTACCTTCTACCAGCCACACAAACAAACCTGAAGCTTCTTCCCATATAGCTCTGAACTAGTAACTTCAACTGATGTGTTTTCCCTACTCATCGTCTTATCCGGTCCACATTCAATTGCGGTGTCAACCATTTGTAAATATTTTCACTGCAAAAAATGCATCTCAAAAAACAAGATAAATATGCTAAAATTTGGAGAAAACTGCTTAAAACAAGCAAAATTATCTGCCAGTGCAGTGATAAAATTGCACATTTTAAGATTTCTTAAAATAAGACAAAATATCTAATTGCATACAAAAACCCCAAATCTTAAAATAAGTCAAAATGGACCAACATCAAACAATTCTGACTAGATTTAAGTAAGAATAGTTAGATAGTTAGTTTAATAATTAATAATTGTGCAATCTCGGAACCCAGAGTGTACTATAACGATAGTAGACTCTGGGATCGCCGACCGCTAGTCTTGGTGTTCCGGTCAGCCAGCGGATCTGAAGAACGGACTTCCGCTTCAGGTCACCGAAAATTTAGTTTTTACGGTCATTTTTTTAAATCAAACTTTTGCCGTATCCCATCGGCAGCAAGCAAACACATCACGTTTGTTAAGCAAATACTTCAAACAAAGCAATCGGACGAAATACGATCCGCGGATATCAACTTCCGCTTCCGGGGACCGGGCATCCGCCGGCCGTTTTTCAGTGTTGTTGCTTTTTTTAACGTATTTGCTTGACAAACGCGACGCGGTAGTTTGCTGCCGACAGGATATGGCAAACATTTGATAGCAAAAGTGACTGTAAAAAAAAAAGATCGGCGACCGGATATCCTGGCTAGACCGGAACACCCAAAATACAGTAGTGGCCTGCGAGTTTTCGAAATGCAGGAGAGTTGGCGGTAGCTCATTAATATTCGTAAATCTAGCGTGATGGTTGGTTCTTGAAGCGCCACGCCTGATTGGACGTTGAAACGTAGCACCGTGACGCGATCATTCATTGATTCTGCCGCCTTGTCCTCTCCGTTAACGCTAACCCTAACCCTAACCCTAACCCTAACCCTAACCCTACGTCTTGACAGTTGACAGACAGGCGAGAACTCAGAAATGACGCACCGTGTCTTCGTCCAATCAGGCGGGGGCGCTTCAAGAACCAACCATAACGCTAGATTTACGAATATTAATGAGCTACCGCCAACCAACCATAACGCTAGATTTACGAATATTAATGAGCTACCGCCAACTCTCCTGTATTTCGAAAATTAGCTGGCCGGCGATCCCAGAGGCTTAGACGGTCGTCGAATGAGCCTCTGGGTTCCCAGATTGATAATTGTCTGAAAACAAGACTACATAATGAATAGAAACAAGCAGAACGCACTGGAATTGTCTGAAAACTGGACATGTATCCTCACTTCAAACACTTTCAAATCTTAAAATAAGTGAAAACGGACCAACATCAAGCAATTCTGTCTAGTTTTAAACAAGACTAGTTCAGTCACGTCATTTCACAATGGAGCATTTCTTCTTAATCAAATTTCTTAAAACAAGATTCATAGAAACAAGCTCAAAATGAGACTAAAATGAGAACTGCACATAAACAAGAGGTTATTTAGGTTATTTCATTTATTATATCTATCTATCTTTATCATATGTAACACAGGTCAAATCTTCTTGAAACAAGTTCAGTAATCTCACACACTTGGTTATTGACAAGTAAATAAATCTTAAAATAAACATCTTTAGATTTATAGTCTATCTATCTATCTATCTATCTATCTATCTATCTATAGTACAAGATAATTACACTAGATATGATTTTCCTCTTTTGCAGTGTTTTTTAAATTTCTCCTGCAAGGTTGACTCAATCTCTACCAAATTGTACACATATTGAACTGACTACATCATGTCTGTCCACACATTTTTGGCATTCATAACTGGCCTTGATGCATGAATAAAGTTGATGACAAAGATGCACAAAGAGCATTGAGGCATAATTTCTAAATACTTAATGTTGAATGCCATTTGACACATTTTAAATGTCAGACACCATCTTATCTGCTATTGTTTAGCTTTCAGGAGTTTAACTGAAACGTTCTATCTTTGAGATATAGAACCTTCCCAAAATGATGAATCAAACTTATATTCTCACCCTCAAATTATTTGCCCCATGGGCTTGGACCCCACTAACGTATATATATTTATACTGAAAATGTTTAGCATTCCTTATTCAAAGCAGTGACCATTTCATTTTTTTTTTTTACATTCGACATTTGATTACAGAAACTGTGATAATATGGTAAGTCCGGGGTGAAATTCTAGTTTATTATTATTATGATTATTATTAATAACAACAATGATAACAATGTTAATAATAATAACATCTAAATTGAGTCTAAACTTGACAAAGTTGTTGTATCCTCTCAGCAAGTTCAAGGCAGCGTAGAATCCTCCATTTCTCTCTCCGGAGGTCCTCAGGGGGAACTTTGCCCTCTAGCTTCCCAGAGAAGAGCATCAGGTCCTGCA
Source organism: Diretmoides pauciradiatus (assembly GCA_900660315.1). Taxonomy (NCBI): domain Eukaryota; kingdom Metazoa; phylum Chordata; class Actinopteri; order Trachichthyiformes; family Diretmidae; genus Diretmoides; species Diretmoides pauciradiatus. The sequence goes on from CABFOS010035650.1 coordinate 12,726, forward strand.
TGAAAAGGCCGACGGGCTCCCTGGGGGCTGGAGGTATCTGGGTCACGGTGCTGGAGTCAAAGCAGAAGTTGATGTTCTTGGCCCTGGGGAGGCCTGGCCCGCGTTCCTCGATCCACGTCAGCGGCCTGGGATGAAAACACAGTCAACTATTCTTAATAAAATATTCAGGGCACCTTTACACAAATACAAATCAAATAGAAACATTTTAGAGTCAAATTGAAATAATGCTATTTATATATATTCACACCAATGTCCACCAGAATTTTCCACAAGGTAATGTTTGGTTGCAGCAAAAGACGGCTTGCCCCCCTGGCTCCGTGATTGGACAGTGAAATGATATTCCTGATTGGATAGTCAAATGATATGTTAATCTGAGCGTCCCCAAATTGCTATTCACGAGCAAGCGTGAAATGTAAGACTTAATACTTGTACTCGCAGATTTGATTCAAAGCTGTAAACTTGGGATTCACACAAACAATTGAGTTCTGCAAACCTTTGTGCAAATCTGAAATCTATTTGTTCAGATATTTTTTTACACATATAAAATGTTTTCAGACATTCACATAATGATCATACAAGTTACAATTATTATGACACTATTTTGACTCCATACTTTGTAGCCAGGATGAGTGACACAAGGACCAAGTCCACCTAGGAAGATTTGATGCTAATTATCATTTTAAAAGTGATATTTTTTGTACCAACATCACCAAATGTGGTATACAGCTTAAGGGCACCTGATCCTGATCTGATGAAAAACCTGACTGCAATTAACATTAACACACCACTTGTGGACACCAGCTTGGAAGAATATGAAACAAAATCAATAATAGGTAACTAGAACAATATCACTCAGTGAACCAGCTTTGAAAACATCTGACTAAATCTGGGTTGAGTTCGGAATGGAATATTAACTTACTACATCTGATGAAAACAATCGGTCGATATTAACCGGTCTAGGTACATTTAAGTTTGGTCTTTTACATTATGGATTGTAACTAAAGGCCGGTTTGCAAATCACTACCGAACCTGTCGTGTTTACAATGATCACACCAAATGTCATGTACTTAAAGTGTCACCATTCACAGTAATGTTAATATATAGATGAATTCAATAGGTCATAACCCTCACAAGATCAGTCTAATGGCTACGTTATCATGATGAAACTTGCTGTGAGTATCAAAACTTAGTTCCTGAACATTTCCATAGATGCCATTTGGACTTGCCATTGCAAGGGAACATTTTAAACCCCTGTACTGTGGTCAGCAGAAATGGGATGGAATGTTTGGATTCTCAATGAGCTAAAAGACTTTTAGAAAGAAATTTCACAATTTTGTGCATGTATGCTACAAAAACTGAAAACATTTGAGCTAGAATCCCAGCATCATTGTGGCTATATGTATTGATATGTTAAATAAAGCAGATGAATGTGTGAGGACGAAAGTTCTTTTAAGTTCCAATTATTTCTTAAGATATTGTACATTATCTGCATAAAATGCCAATAATCTTGGCCAGAACTGTATGTATAGGGAGCAGAGTTACCTAACAGTGCACAGGGGAGAGATAAAGTTATCATCTATCAGCTCAATTTATGATGATCATCTGGTCTGTTGGCAGAAGCTTTGTTGAGGCACATGAATAATTTATCTTATCTATCATTGTTTTAATTTAAATTGCTCAATCGTATACAGTTTATCTTTAACTTTCCATAATGGCTTAATTATAGTTGATGCCATTCATTTAGTTGACATGCATGTGCACACAGATAAATTCTTTATTACCTGTTATCAACGGTTACCAAGTTCGCAGTCATCTTGGTGTAGTTGCCATCGTGCGTCTCCACTTTTGCTGTGGTGACCGACAGGTCACCGAACAAATCAACCAACCAGGTGAGACGAGCAATGCCGCTGAATGCTGGGAAACCAAATCCAGGCTTCAGAGCACCACCTACAACACGCACACAACCTGAATTAAAACTAACCTCAAACAACTGACAAAAAATAAAAATGAAACATGAAACAATCTGGTGAAGATAGTATTTAAACTAATATGAAGATAGGACCCATTTACTATGGACTGTTATGGATCAGCTTACCAGGTTTGGTGTCTTACTTTACGTGAAATACAGCATTTGTACAGTAAATGACATGATTGCGCCCCCTTCAGGCCAAATTGCATGAAATTTGATACTGATACCGATGATTCGATACTGATATTGCATATTGATATCTGTCCGATAACAATAATGCATTTTTATCGATACCAATATGATGACCAATATATCGTGCATCTCTAATTGTTAAGAGAATTAATTACAATTGAATTACAGCACCCCTATCTGGCCAATTGGGGTCAAATTGCTTAAGAAGCATTTGTACATCAATATCACACTGCAGCAATTTGACAAACATCAGGAAAAGAAGAATAAACCAGCACAGTAAATAAATAAATAAATACATAAATAAATAGGGTTTGACGCCACCATTACTGATCATATTGATCATGGTAATTGCCACCGCGAGCATTATAGAGTAACAGATAGTTATTCTATTATAACATACCGTTACATACATATATATTATATTACATAATTGTAACAAAGCTATAGTAGCTATTTTAATAGTGCAATATATTACTGTACTCAGTATATAGTATTATATTTCCCCACCCGTTTACATTGTTTTTATCTTTTATATTGTATATGTTTTGTGAGGTTTGTTTTTGTTTCTTCTCTATGCTTTGGCAATATAAATGTAAAAATGTTGTCATGCCAATAAAGCACCTTTGATTTGATTTGATTTGAGTTTCATCACTACAAGCTTGAACGTCTCACTATAAGATGATCTCAGAAGATCTATGATGGCGCCGCGGACGGCAGCCTCGGATCTGCGCTCTCTGGTACTTTTTATGTTTTTGTTTATTTGTTTAGTTTCCATCTCTCTCTCTCTCTCCCTGATCACATTCAGCAGGGAGGAACTTTTAAAGGATAACTTCAGTATTTTTCAACCTGACCTATTTTTCCATGGTCGTGTGTCTACGTGACTGATGGGAAAAAGATTGGAAAACAATCGGAGCCTGTCAGTGAAGCTGAAGCTGTAACTAATTGTGCTACACATTGATGCTAATTAACAACAGCGTTGCACAATAACAACAGACCGGATCAAGCCAAAAGTAAAGAAAACCTTTTTATTTTTCTGTCGGGATCCTGTCAGACACTTATAACAATAATTGGAGCCTGTCAATGGCAAAAAATACCACTTTTAGAGGACTATACACTTGCCCTTCAGCAGTAACGTTGCAGTCGGATTAGTGGTTAAGCGCTAAACGCTAGCAGCCGTGCTCACTCAATACTGGACCAATTTAGAAAATTCTTGTTCCCACCAGTCACGTAGACACACAGCCATGGGAAAATAGGGTTAAGGTTGAGTTATCCTTTAAACTATCCACTGGTCAAACTTTTTTTGCAGTTTTTCATGGAACCGGCAAGTTTTACAGAGCTTCTAGTCAGAGGAGCGGCAGCTCTGATTTGGAACTGCGCTCCCCTCGATCCTCCTGGCAAGATGGATGAACTGCTGTGTAAACATTCATGGCCAATAAAGCTGATTCTGGTATAATATGAACACAGGCAGAAACACCCACCAGTAGAATGCAGTCTGCCCTCCTGCAGCTGTTTCCCTGCTACCTCGCTCTTCAGCTGTTTGTAGCCTGCACTCAGCAGCTCTATGTGCTCCTCATGAAGAATCACTCCTGCGCACACACACACACACACACACACACCAAAACAAAACAACAAAAATAATTGAATAGTTGCTTAGACAGACAGGTACAACGGCGTTTTAGGGCCACTGTAAATAAATAAATAAAAATCGAGAATAATCCCTTAACATTACAACTTTATTCTCGTAACGTTACGTCTTTATTCTCTTAACATTACGACTTTATTCTCGTAACTCTCTGACTTTATTCTCGTAACTTTCTGACTTTATTCTCGTAGCTCTCTGACTTTATTCTCGTAACTCTCTGACTTTATTCTCGTAGCTCTCTGACTTTATTCTCGTAACTCTCTGACTTTATTCTCGTAACTTTCTGACTTTATTCTCGTAGCTCTCTGACTTTATTCTCGTAACTCTCTGACTTTATTCTCGTAACTTTCTGACTTTATTCTCGTAACATTACAACTTTTTTCTTGAAATCTTAGTGGGGTTTTTTCTTTGCAGTGGCCCTAAAACGCTTAAAACTTCGGGGCTTCCGATTGGAAATAACAATACCAACAATGGGCCTTGTGTATCAAGCCGGGCATGAACACAAGTCGTTCGCACAGACATAAGAAGTCTGGTATTTCTGAAAGTTTTTCAGAGTCAAGTTAGTTTGGGAAACATTCTTATATGACAGGAGCTCCGAAGTAGGTGTCAATTGTACCTAAAAGGGGACATCTAAAAAAAAGAAGAGGTAATTTTAAATCATAATCTAATTGTAGAAAAAACCCTACCCTACCCTACCCCTACGTCCACCCCGTGATCTGGATCCATCCAATTTCATGAGGCAGTCATTGACCGATACTGCACCCTTCCTCCGGGTTTCATGAAAATCGGTCTGGTAATGTTTGCGTAAAGGAACGAACGAACGGGACTGAAAACATTACCTCTCACCCGGACTTCGTCCTTGGGCAGAGGTAATTAGTATCCTGAGCCATAGTGCATTTGACAAAAAAAATTATGAAAACTGAATAAAATGGGAGCTTTAAGTCTATCCAAGAGGTATCTGCCACCATGTCCGGAGACTTCACGGTGCCCCTGGGTACCAGCGACTCAAGTAGCCTACGTCTTCATGCACACATGCTCTGCCAGTGGCGTGTTCTTCTCTACCAATAATGAAACAAGCTATTTGAGATGCATTTTAAAGTGACCGCGTTTCTACAATCTTTATCATTTTTACCCGTTGTTTTGCATTACTGCTAAGCTGCTGCCACTACATCGTTCTGGGGGCGAATGGTGAACTTGGCACCATTGGCTGAGTTTGTGCATTGTGTTTGGAACATTAACTCTGCTGACGTGGAGTCTGAATGAAAGATTATAAGAAAGATTATATGAGTAGGTTATATAAAAAGACATACGTCAAGCTAAGAAGGTTATTCATTACATTTGCTTTTACTGTTAAAGGATACATTTTCAATCTGGACTTTATTTTTCCATGGTCGTGTGTCTATGTGACTGGTGGGAAAAAGAATTTTTGAAATTGATCCAGTATTGAGTGAGCACTGTTTTTAGTGATTAGCGGCTAATGCGGCTCTAACGTTGTCACCGAAGGGCAAGTGAAAAGTCCTCTAAAAGCTTCTTTTTTTTGCCACTGACATGCTCTGATTGTTGTTATAAGTATCTGACAGGATCCCAACAGAGAAATAAAATGGGTTTTTTTTCGTTACGAGTGAGACCTTTTCTTGTATATAGACCTATCTTGGATAGGGACAGATGCTGTTGGGGTTAGTTGTGCTCCAAGTGGATGCTAACACAATAACAGACCAGACCAAGCGAAAGGTAAAGAAAAACGTTTTATTTCTCTGTAAGGATCCTGTCAGACACTTATAACAACAATCGGATTCTGTCAGTGGCACAAAAAAAAGCTTTTAGAAGATTATACACTTGCAGGAAAACCTCTCGTTTTAGACGGACTCGCTAAGCTAAGCGCTAACTGCTAGCACCTACGAACTCGCTCAATACTGGACTCATTTCAAAAATTCTTGTTCCCATCAGTCACAAACACACACGGACATGAGGAAATAGAGTCCACGTTTAAAATGACCGAAATTATCCTTTAATGGGTAAGAAATAGAAGATATAGTGCATGTGGAGTGCAACTTTCCCAGCCTTACTAGAGATCTCAATTTAAGTGATTTTTGATCCAGTGCTACTACTGTTTGTGCTTGGGATTACTGTAAATCTGGAAAGCCTATTGATGAGAGTTAATGTTACTCTGTTAATCACCGTTTGTAAGCCGATCTGTTTAGAGAGTGACACGTGGCACTTTAACGACACCCTTCCTTTTATCCTGCAACGCAGATCTACAATTTCACTCCTCGAAGAACACGGGACACAGCAGACGCATCAGCTGAATCATGTAATAGGTTATAATGGATGCAGGAATATCGCAAGCAGCTTGTGTTAGTCCCGCATGATGCTGCTTTCTAGTCTGAAGCCAACAGTGAACAGCACGCGGTGACTGTTCTCGCTTGTGGGAAGCCATGACTCGCTTGGCTCATACTGTATCTGAAGGTAGCTGTGCATGGAAATAGAGGGGACGTAATATAGCACAAAACATTTCTGATCCTGAATGGTGCTAAACAGGGTCAGGTTGAAGACAATAACACGCTATTTGAAAGTAACTTACCTTATCTAGCTTTGCCTCAATCTCCACAACCTCTGTCTCCACCTCATCGATATTTGCCCTGAAAAACAAAAACATGAGAAATTGTTAGTGGAGGCACAGAAAGACGTGTTGTGTACAGTATGACTGACAGGAACTCCATTCTACATGTCTTTTTATGGCATGTTCTTTCTCTCTTTGGAAAGCTTTGCCATTCTACAATCTGTTTCTGATTCCCCATGTCCTTAGAAAGCATGAAGACAGTCCATAAATCTTGTGAGTGACAGATGGTAGCTTTGTGGAGCCAAAAAACCCCAGACATGTTCAACCAGCAACAGGGCGAGAGTTTGGGGCGTGCTGTCGAGGGAGTGATGAGTGACTGAGATGGCGTCCAGGGAGCAGTTGAGAGTGACAGACAGGGACTTCCGGCAGCAGGAGGAACATGGCCGACTGCCTCAACCCAAACCCCAGTCCACCTACCCACCAACACCACCACCACACCCAACAGCATCTGGAGCCTGCACCCCTGGGATTAGTGTGATTTATACTAAGCGGCCCACCGCTGGCTGACGTCTCCCCCAAAAACACCGCTCCTCAGAGGCTGCAGCTCTGGGCGGTTTCTCCCCGCGCTCATCTGATGGCTTGCTGTCAAGGAGTGGGTGGATTGTGTTTGGCTCCACAGTCAGAGCAGGAGGTTCGTCATCCCTCACCGCCTCGACGATATGCTATCTCTATTTGCTACCCATCCTCCCATGTCTGCTCCCGGCTCCCCTGTGGGACCTCATGGTTTCAATGGAGTGTAAATATGACGTATAAATTGCCTCGCAGCACGCTCTTGGCACTTTCCCCCACATTTTCTCGCCGTCTCTCTCTCTCACACTCATTTTCCATTCCATAGAGAGGAGATGGTGTTGCGAGTCACATCGCTACACAGCAGATGAGAATATCTGTGGCATATATCGGCTATTAGTGGCTGGCAGGGTATGAAAACTCTTGTATTGCTCTCTCATCTCTCCCTCTCTGTCGCTCTCTGTTCATTGCCTGGCCTTGGGTGGATTCGCCTGCTTGGATGGACTGCATCAGGCTCGAGGGGGTTGGGGATGGGGGGTGGCACGTGCTCTCCTGTTCCTCTCCACCCCCGCAGCCTTTACTCTCACCCTCTCCATTTAAATGAAACAAGGGGGGAAAATACTCCAGAGAGGAAATATCCATCAAAAGCTCAGCCTCATGCAGAATGGAAACATACATCACCTAAATAATCAAGACCATATTATTCCACATATGGGTGTATGTTATCGTAACCTCAACTGATCTCCTACCGAACACCGTTCAGCCAACCACACCCGAGGATAATCTTGCAGTCAGCCGACTCACCGTGTTTTCATAGCTGATGTCATTTTGGAAACGGCCCTTTTAATATGTGATAATGTCGAGCTTAAAGGGATCGCGCTTTTGGGGAAGGTTGCCCCTTCAGCGGCAGCGGCCCGACACTCTGCTCTTGAAATGTCATAATTACTTTATTCTCCCATGTGTTTATGGCTACACTACGCAGGCCCATTTACATTAGCGAACAGTGCAGGGGATGAAGAGGCATTTTACACTTTCTGCTTACACCCACGTGTTATGTCATTTCTAGGATTAGCTTATATATTGGTCGGATATTGGTCTTTTTTTATGAAACAAGCCAGTCAGTGTCCACGTCCATTAAAGTCGAGCTGGAATGGCATTTCGAGAGTATCTAACATCGGTATCGTGACGTATTTCAAACAGGATAGGCAGGCGAGACGTAATTTGATTTGAACGTTGAAAAGTGTCATAGCGAATCTTAGCTCTGTGCCACTAAAAGTAGAAAATTGATTGATGGGTGGATATCATGATATTATTAGTTGAAATGGTACTAGGTGATGTAAGCACACGTCATATTTTGACTTACAGGAAGAAAACACAATTGGATTTTGATATAAGTTTATATATAAGTGCATTTTTTTGGGCATATATTGTTAAATATGTGCACAATAGGACCGGGGATGTGATCTAAAAGGGTTAAAAGGGAATGTGGTTCCTCCCTGACCACAGCTACATAAAAACAGGTCAGTAAAACCTGCCAATGAAACTGTATTCATCTATTCATTTAACTGTTCAATTATGTTTTCTGTAAATAAATTAAAGCCTTAAAGAGCTGCCCACACAGTATCTGACTGTATTCTGGGTTTCATTAGTTTCAGTTGAAGGTCTAAATGTTGTTTCAGTCTTTCCCACCCTGCTGGGAATACAGTTCTGGGGAAAACCAAAATTACATCACATGTCTTACACGAAAAAGGTCAAATTTAAAGATACTGAATATCAACACAAACTAATTGCCCATCAGCGTCTTCAGTCTAAAAACATTGTTCTTCAAAACCCCATATCGGTCAAACCCTAGTAATCAAATCTAAGCCACACTGGACCTTCCATCCAATGAAATGTACACTCTTCTGGTTAAGCCCGGGGCTCAAACAAGGTTTTGGCCACGCTTCTCTGCAGCGCTACTCCAGAAGTGCAGCTAACCCAGCTCAGCGTGGTGCATCATCTCACTGTCAACCTTCCAGATGTGTTTCCCTAGTGTATGGACGCTGGCTCGCAGGACAGCTGCTCCCGTTGAACCCCCGGGCTCTAACCCCCACTGCCCTGTCTCACTGCACATGGCTCCCATAATGGATGCACACGGTGCCCCGGGCCGGTAGCCATGGCAACCATCCATTAAGTGGGCCGCAGAGGTCCCCGATGTGTTTGGGAGTTGACCCTGACACACACCACACACACAGCAGAGTAGCTAACTAGATAATAACACGACTCACAACAAGGCTGCTCTGACATGTGATGACCACTCTGCCATAAGGAGCAATCATAGCTGTCACCGTTAAAAACTAATCGACAGACGTCACGCACATTAAACAGCAGTAAACCTGCTGTAAACCAGCAAACCTCACATCCTGTTCAGGGACACCACTGGTTGACCAGGATGACTCAAATATACATACAGTACAGTCATTAACACTTGCACTTCATGGCTGATTACTGAAACACTACGACACACTGTGCTGCTGGTTCAGTTCATAACTGGTTTGGGCAGAATGAAGCTACATGCACCAGCTAGTTTGCAGGATTAGTCTGGGATCGTTTATCTGACATGGAACACTGCAGTTAAGGAGCAGTGTGAAAACATAATAAACTAGGAGATTGTGCTGAGCAAGCTAAGGCTCTGGCGGTTTCTGGGCTGTTGACGTGCTGACAGGGCGTGAGGCCTGAGGTGCTGTTTACTAGGCCAAAATCACAAAACACCTCTGGGTCGCTGTATTTCACAAGCCGCCTTGCATCCTAAGTAGATTCACACGGTGCTTCTTCTGAGAAATCAAGTTCAGTGGCAGGAGTTATTTTGGCTTAGAGGCATTTTTAGTACAATACAAGCAGGATAACTTGACTAAATATTCACATTATCATGATTGATTCGTAGCTAGGCTGCTACTGCATATGAGCTGGATGTTCTGAGAGGGATGCAGCTGAGCACAGACGCCCCGGAGGCTTGTGTTTCGGGGGACGAGCTCAGGCTGAGCAGCCTGGTGGCCTGCATGGGTAATGAGCAGGTGGGAATGTGAGGAGAGAGCCAACACAGCGTCCAGGTAATGACCCCTAAAATACAGCCATGGCCCCAAAATCTCCGCCAGCTGGGACGCACCGAACATACAGAGGGAGGCCCATTGGGGAAGGAATCAGCCAATGAGCGATGCAGCGAGTATCACTGAGCTCTAGTCCCGGCGCCAGCATACAAATGAGAACAGCTGTAGAGCAGCCTGGATGATAGATTCAAGTGATCCTCAGTAATCAGCAGACTGTTTGATATCAATCCACTGTTTGCTCTTCCTCACACTGTTCAATATCTTTAATCAGCTAAATTCAACACCCGGCCATGCGGGGCTTAATCAATGGGGAGAAAGGGCTGTTTGGGAGACCAGAGAGGCTTTGGGCAGTGGGGTGGAAGAGGGGGAACAGAAGGGTTGTCTGTCTGAAGGCCCCATTGTGACATAGCCACTTCCTGTCTGGAGAGATGACAGCATTTTGTTAGAATATTGATTGCTTTAGTGCCCTAATTGAGGCTGGATTGCAAGGCTGAATGGGTGATCAGAGGGGGGTGGGATCCCCAAGTGGATTCCCTTTGGCTCCGCTGAACAGCAGCCCTGCTCGGGTTATTCTTAGTTCCTAATGCCCCTGCCCTGCCCAGCTCTCCTCCTCCTCCTGCTCCTCCTCCTTCTCCTCCTCCATGGCCAGACCACAACACGGGCTAATGCAGGGTCAGGCAGGTGCCCCCAGCTATGCAATGCCAAGCACTTACCAAAAATCCAACCCAGCCTATTTTCAGAGCACAAAGCAGGCCAGTCACAAATATCTTACCTCTCCACACAATGACTACTACCCGCTGAGTGTAAGAGGTGTATAAATGCCCCGTATTGCATTCACCAACCTTATTTATCTTCTCCAAAAAGTTTTACAACCATCCAGTTTTTTCATCAATCTATTAACTTGAGAATTACACTGCCCCATAATCTGCAGTAACCCAACCCTAATGCTCTTAGGGTGCAGAGGGAGTTCACGCGTCTCCAGTAATACCCTCCCCAACATGCCTTCAAAACCCCTGGCTATTGTTTCATAAGCCCAGGCTTTTATTTCCACTTGAAAGCTTAGATGTGTTCCTCATACTTAAGTAGGCCTGGTCTCTGTTCTGAAAGAGCCCAGCGCCACTATAAACAACGCTCACATTACTGCACCAGACTATACGAGAGTGTGCCGCTGTCGCTGCTGCATTAACCTCAGACATCCTTCAACACACACACACACATCTGCACTAATGGCTTCACAGAACTGACATGGCTGCTGTAGCAATAATTACTCATTTATGCTTTGATTACAACACGATGAGGGCCTCCGCATTAAGCCGTCAGCGGATGGATAGATTTAGCTGCATGTGCTATTAGCTGTATGTGTAGGGTACATACGCCCCCCACGGTGTATCCACCATGGGGTTAAAATGTACATCTAAGGTGCTCACATCACATCCAACTATGTCAGTATACATTGAGGCATGGAGCAGCACAGTCAGCTCTTCTACAAATGGAGAGGTTTAGTCATGCCCATCCCCGCCCTCTGATTCTCTACTGTTCCAAATACTTGTGTGTAGCCAACAGCTGAGTGGCAACCATTCACCAAACCCTGTTTCCACGGCAATAGTCATCT
>CABFOS010035681.1:1780-14582 GCA_900660315.1 Diretmoides pauciradiatus
CTCTCTCTCTCTCTCTCTCTCTCTCTCTCTCTCTCTCACACACACACACACAGAGAGAGAGAGAGAGAGAGAGAGAGAGAGAGAGAGAGAGAGAGAGAGAGAGAGAGAGAGAGAGAGAGTCAGGGGAAAAGAGTCTCCAAGGGAAGTGAATGGTTGGAATGCGCGTTGGGGCTGTGTGAATGAGCTCCACACTGGGCTTGGGGGTACTGGAGGTATTGTGTTTAGGCAGCAGGGGTCAGAGTGGCTGTGACTGACACCAAAACAACATTTCATGGCAGACGACACTGTTAAAGGCCGCGGCCAGGCCTCTACCAACCGACCACACCTAGAGTATCAACATTTTGCTGCTTTTGTTTTGCTGTTTTTTTTGTTTTTCTGCATGAAACTAAACATGGTACTTTAAGGGTAAGTATCATGATGCCATAGTCCACAGAACCTACGCAAACTACAAATGCATGTTCGTTATTTTGAAACAAAGAATGTTTTTGTTTCCATTTTTGATTTTTTTGATTTACTGGAGATGTGAGGCTTTCATCCAACCCAATTTCTTGTAGAAGTGTCCTATTACACATTTATCCTGTATATTTTCTCCGGCAATCACTACAGCCCTCTGGTAAAGCTCTTATAAAAACCTTTTGCATAAAAAAACAAAATAAATAAAAGTAAACAAGCCATTCCTTATGTCTTCTGTTGTCATGTTTACAAAACTCTTTAAGAGCTTCAGTATCGCAGCTGCATCCAGCGATAGAAGAGTTATACTTTTGGTCGGTCACTTTCTACTGTGGTGAATCAGGTTGTGCTGAGGATCCCATGCTGGGAAATGATCCGACCAATCTCTGGAGCTACAGCAACAGCCATGAGGAAGCAATGTGGAGCAGACACGGATGCCAATGAACACTGTATAGCCTTACTCGGCTCAGTCTCAAGTTTTCACTGCTTCCTATCCGCTTATCAAATCCCTTTAATAGTGAGCTAGCTAGGTGATAGTATAATTAGGCAGCTAACATCTCTTTTAGGAGTCTATTGAGCATTCCAATTAGCGGCAGATTAATGGGCAGTGCAGGCTGATCTCAGCTCCACACCACCAACACCAGCGGCCCACTGTTACCTTCAGCTGTGCACCGCCCAGGGGCGAGAAAGAGGGGTAAAGGTGAGGTTGCAGTCAGGGGAAGAGTGTGTGTGTGTGTGTGTGTGTATTAGAGGGTTGAAGGTGAATGTAGGGTATAGGTGTTAATATATTGGATATTGTTTTAATAGTTGGAACTGAGAGAGAAAGGGTATGAAGGCCTGGGGGTTGAATAAGGGTGTGTGAGGTGTAGAGAACGAGGTTAGGTCAAGATTTGTGTGTGTGTGTGTGTGTGCACGTGCGTGCGTGCGTGTGTGTGTGTTCTCTGGGGGTGTACCTCGAGGTCCTTTGGAGACATTGTGAGGCATTGAAAGTCTCGCCCTGGGGGTGCCTGAGCACTAATTCTAATTATCACCAGATTACAGAGATAATGGGAGACCCTGCTGTCAGGAATCTAACACCTCTCTCTCACTCTTTCTCTTTCTCTCTCCCCTACTCTCTCTCCTTCATATGGCCATTTTACAGCCCAGCAGTCACTAGGTTTGCCTGGTAAATGCTAGAGAGGGTATTCAGGGAGAGAATGAGGTGAGGAGAGAGTAGTTTTCAGAGTATTAGAGAGAGAGAGCAAGAGGGGAGATTGAAAGAGGAGGAGAAGTGAAGGGGGGGTTGAACGTGAGTGAAAAGGAGTTAAAGAGGGAGTTAGAAAGAGATAGAGAACAATTTAGTGATAGAGAGAGAGTACAAGGTGTGAAGGAGAGTAACAGCAGTGGAGAGAGTAGCAGAGTGAGAGATTCTCCTCCTTTCTTACACACTTCAATCACACCAATATGCCAGCCAGTCTGTCCATCCAGTCATTCAGCCAGCCAGGCTTTGTCCTTTCTGGTTCTCTCGGGCTGTTTTTTGTTGTTTGAAAGACCACATTATTCTTTTTCTGCTTCATTACATACATAGTATATAGTACAAAGTGGCAGGAGAGAGGGAGAGCAAGATGACATTCAGTAAAATTAAAGAACTGGATTCAAACCCACATAGTACATGGTATGTGTTCTAACCAACTCAACCACCAAGATGTCATGTGGCTGTTTTTTTGTTGTTGCTGGGGACATAAATACATCACCACTGATGAACCTCTGTACACTGGCCAGCTCAGCCTTTACAGGTATACAGCACTGAAGGAGAGGTAACTGAACAGTGTTCTGAACCACTGCCTCAGATTTGGAGATATCGCATCATACTCAGTGTGCATCAGATTACATTAGATTACAATCTGATGAGACCAAAAGGACAACATCATCTGCAAACAGTGTAGATGCTACGCTTATGTCACTAATTTGGACGAAATCCAAATTGCAAGAAATTTCAGCTATAAATTCTCATTCTCAGAGCAAAAAGCAAACGTAAATGTATAGCAGTGTTATTAATGCAGTATTTTACATCATAATATGTTACCTCTTCACTAAACGTTTCTGTTGAATCTCTGCTCTATTAGCTGGCTTACACACCTCTATTGTGAAAACATTGGGGTGCTGAGCCAGAGACTTGTGTAGGAGGAGGTAAGACCTATTGATGTTATTGCAATTCCTACTGGTCACCAAGCTTGTCTGATGTTCCATGACCAGGACAAAATGTGCATTGTTCCTCTGAGCCTTGACCATTGGGTGGAGTCTCCTTTCCAGCACCTTGGCAAAGGCTTTCCCAAGGAGTGTGAACAGTGTGATCTCTCAATAGTTGGAACACACCCCCCAATCCCCTATTTTAAAGATGGAGACCACCACCCATGTCTGCCAATTCCAAAGCACTGATATCCATGCAGTGTTGAAGAGATGAGACCGCCCAATAACATCCAGAGCTTTAAACATTTCAGGACAGATTCGTCCACCCAAAGTTGATTACTGGCCTTCGACACAAGGTGCTCTGATACCAAGTTAATTTCTGAGCACCCTTGTGTTTGAATATGGTGCTTGATATGGGCAATCTGTGTGCTGCTGCTAGAAACCCAAGGCAGACTGGTCTCAGGTGAGTAGCCAGACAAATGACGACTCCTGAAGAGCCCTCTATTTTAAAAAGCTGTGATACATCATATCCAGTTTATGCACACAAAATCAGAAAAAGACACAGTGAGAATAGCTTAATAACAAAATGATTGTTTTTCTTCATTTTCACTCCCAAATGCTTTTTTAAATGTTATTTTTGCACTAGTTTTGTTTTGTTGTAAAGCAGCCAATATAGAATCTGTTTTTGTGTGTGTGTGTGTGTGTGTGTGTGTGTGTGTGTGTGTGTGTGTGTGTGTGTTGAGGATACTAAAATATTTCCTAACCACTGAATGATATTTATTCTTTATTAAATAACAAGTGAAAAAATAGTCAATAGTGAAGTGAAAAATAACAAAACAAAGACAAAAAGAACAAACAGAGACATCTATCTCACTGCAAGATGTTGTGACAAACAACATTTTTTTTCCCTTTTCACACCAACTGGATAAGATAATATGGAAGAAGATGCAAAAGACTATAGATGTGGGACTACATCCACATCATTTGTAAAGAGGTAAATGTTTTGCAATATAGTGAGAGAGTACGAGGGCTAAGGTCAGGGAGGTGTCTTCCTGTGGAGCAGACCGCGAACTGTAGTCTGTGCCAAATAGGCTGTACCACACTGTTCTGCCAATCTGTCGGAGCTCCGCTCCAAAATGCACCTGTGGACACCCTGAGGCCTTTGGTTGACTGTGGTTTATCATTGCTAAGTACTGCACATCAGCAGCTTTCACATTTTTCCTAAGGGAGCCAAATTTTCAACATCCATTTTCTCATGACCCAGAAATTATATTGCAAAGCTGTAGTGTACATGAACAACATTTTTGTATAATTTTAGGAATGCACGAGTGTCAATCTGATATTAAGATATCTTAATTACTTTTGTCGGGGGTGGGTGGGGGGAGCTCGGGTTTCATCGGACAGGAGCACAATGTATCTGCTCTACCTGCCAAAAGGAAATATGTCCAGCCAACCTTCTCTGCTCTACAACACAAAGTATAGGTCTTACTGTACAGGGAGGGCCCTCTCCAATAGAATTACTCAACACATAAAGTCAAATGTCAAGACTTGCGCATTCACTTTAAATGACTCTTCATCACCCTGATGGATTTACTGGGCTGGGGAATCCTGTTTTTATTCTCAAATTATTCTGTTCAGGACTCTGATGGGGGCCATAAAGAATGACATATTTATCTTCAGGCTAGGTGGCGTGACAAGGACAGCCACCGTGAGTTATTACAGCACACAGGATGGGGGCTGAGATGGAGACTTGGGTTCACTGTATGTGGTAGCAATGCCATGCTATACTGTACTACATCATATGTACAAATGATATGGGTATTGTGTAGTACAATATATATATCAGTATATGTTTTGATTTTATATATTAATTACATACAAATCATATTTGTCTACAGTATCTACACAACAAATAACTTCAAGGGAAGGTTCATTGACATCTCAGCATAATGAAACATGAACAGTCTTACACCATGTTCTAAATGCTTGTAAGAAAGTGAATGAAAAATATGTAAAGTTACGGATATAATAGAAGCACTGCTAAAATTATTTCCTGCAAATGTCAGTAGTCATGCATCGCTGTACTTGAGTTTCATAACCATTGTACTTCCATGTACTATAATACGTACTGACACCATTATGAAACTGTACAATGCGCCCTCCTCCCCCAAGGCCTTATTAATAACAAGGACCATTAAAATTTATCAACCACCTTTTTATTACATCCTATGTTATAAATCCTATCACTGGTGGCGATGTATAACTGTATGTACTTTATTATGGATCTTCTATGGTTGTTTTCCTTACAGGGCACAGCTCTGTTGCCTGACCAGCTATAAATCAGCTCTCCTTTAATAACTAAGCGGCACAACAACTACCAGTTGCATTTAGAGAATTAAATATTGACTATCTAGGCTTGTTATTGGAATTCCAGGTCTATTCCATGTCCGGGAAATATATCCCACTTGGCCTTATTACTGCTATGCAAGACAGTGCTCACTAAGATATATACAGATAAACAGTAATATGGGCCTGAGAGGCTCCGCAATCTTATCCTATCCTTCCTTATGAAAAATGGTCCTAATGGTACCTGTACTACTGCAAATTCCGAGTACATGATACCATTACGGTAAGTTGCAGTATTGCAAGACAACGGAATTGTAAATAGTTATCAGTAAATGCCCCTTCTAACAGTTGCTGCGGTCAAGACAAGGATATACAGTATACGGATCTTAAGTGGACCTACTGTGCACTGCCTAGCGATACCGGGACCTTTATTTACAAGATCTTTCAGAACAAAGAGTACTTAACTGGGACTTATTTTCTCCACAAATACTATAGTACAATCCTACAATATGCAATCTATCCCTAAATCAATACTCTTATCCTGCAGGGGTCTATGACAATGAGATGCTAGGTTACAGTGAGTCTGAAATAAAGCCTGGCCTAGGACATAATAGAATGTCTAGGGAATGTGCATTTGATGTGAATTGCAATCAGAATGACACTATTAACCACTCTAAGGTCACTTGTTGTGCCCTATTTCCTACACAGTACATAAACCTGTAATTGCTGCCCCATAACTAACTCTGCCTCTTACTCCAGAGAGAGAGAGATGGGGAAATGGACTTTCCCAATGTGCCTCATGCTTCAGAAGAATGGGACGTTTGTCATTAATGTATATATTTCAAAGGGCTAGTCCTGTAAAGCAATCCACTAGCATTCTTTCCCTCCTCAGTCTGTTCTGTGGGACTGCTGTGTTGTCTACTGTGGCATGTGGAGCTGGAGCTGGGGAGTTAAATGGATTAATTACCTTTAAGGTCCTTTTGCTTCTTTTATTTCACAGACAGGCTCACGGGGGGCTTTGAAATACACACATCCCCCATTCCTAATGACATAATCACGTAATTAGGCGATTTTCAAATGCAATCGCCACATAAGTAGGGGGTTAATTTTCCTCCTGCTCTATTCATCAGGTTTGCTGCGGTTTTCGGATGGTAGTTCTCACAGTATGAGTTTGGAAGTTGATTGAAGGGGTTACATGATAAAAAGGGCATTTGCTGATAATAGGGCACTGTACTGAATAACAACTGAGTCGCCAGCAAAATCACTGTATACAGAATTTGATGCCGTGCATATTTGAGAAGTGACATAATTTGATGTTTTGTGCCCTATCATCTGTGTCACCATACAGGGTGTCACTGGAGACTCATGTTTCGCTTGGAAAAAAAGCCTCACTATACTTTCCCCTAACTCTTCTATTATTATTATTATTATTATTTTGAATGATACTTCCTCAGCTCGATTGAATTTCTCAACTGTTACTTTTGTATCTCACGACAGTTTTAGTAATATATCCAATTTCAGAGGACATCATCCCAGTCAACTGAAAGCAATGGAGAGAAAGGATGAAGCAAGGCCTTGTTTCCAGAGCAACACATCTCAAATAAAGATTTCCCCTTTTCTTGGAAATGCTCGGGTGACACGGTTGAAATGCTCTCCTCATTGACTCCAAACACAGATCCAGTGCCCCCAAACACTCAGGCCTGTGTGGAGCGGTCTAATATGTGATGTGAAACAAGAAGGTGTCCTTTCATTCAGTCCACTGTGCTTCAGTGAGAACAATCAACAGCTCTCCACAGCAACAAGGCGTGAGGAGCAATTCTTTTCTCCTCCCAGCCACGGGAGGAGAGGAAATCAGATAATTAAATGTGAGAAACGGCGTAGAAAGAGAGAAAGGGGATGGCCCTTTCTGCACGGCTACCTTCCTGAGGCTACCTGCTCAGGCGTGGAGCTAGCAAGCGAGGTAGCGGTGGTGGTATATGGCGAGAGCCCAGCGTGGAAACGGTAACGGAGCAGACCATGACAAAAGGGACGGCACGGCCTCTCAATGCTCCACCTGGCAAACACAGACGGTTGTCAGGGACTGGCAAGCCAGGCATGTCCTCTTCAAGTGGCACCACGTCCATCAGAGCCCGTCCTGAATGGGCCCTCTTGCTGTTTGCATGGCCTGAGCTCCAATGATATGCCTCACTCCCCTCTGAAACCCCATAGACTGGTTTCACTGTCACAGCCATGGGAGGAGAGGTGTTGAGCCGAGGCTATTGTTGGAGACAGATAATGGGAGAGAGAGGAAAGTGTTAAAAATGATTGTGTCTCTGTCGGGGCTCTGTGTGGAGGTCTGTGGACTGAATCACATCATAATAAGGAAGTGAAGCGGAGCAGGTCCCTTTTTTATTCTCCTTCAACAAGACATGACATAGCGGCCATGTTTGGTCCTCTGGTCAAATATGTTGCCACTGTTGGATTAAGCAGGCTATTGTTGAGCGACAAAGTGGTTATCTGAGAAGGTGAAGCCGATAAATAGATGAAGAATGTAACAAATAGGTGAATTCTCAATACAGTAATAGCATGAAAGCAAGAAAAAGAAAAGTAAAACAAAAAATATCTCGTCCAAAATACACGCTGACAGAAAAAATAATACTTTTTCGCCCCCACCGTGTTAAACTATTGACTCCCAGATTAACATTGAATTTAAATGAGAAAGTAGATATTACTGTTCCTTTTTAAACCCACATTGACCCTTTTTTCTTCAATAAAACTGGTGTGTGCACAGAAACAGAATCTCTCAGCTCTCTGTGTTTCACCACACTGCTCAAACGCAACGCCCGGCCATTTGCAACATCCACAAAGAACCTGCATTTGGGGGAAAATATGAATTTAAAATAGTATGCTAAATGGAATCTCGCACTCTCGACTGTTTTATATTTTGGTCTATTTTTTTGTGCAGGGAGGTGAGCCATATCTAAGGTCTTTGACGGGCAATGCCACTGTTACCCCCAGATGAATATTTAAAATATTTAGAGCAGGGGAGTGGTTGAAAGGGTTTTAGTGAAGCATATCACACATTAGGCATATCATATCAGAATATCCCCTTTGGTCTTTGAGGCAGAGGACTTAGAAAAAACGCCAGTCCCTTTTTAGAACTGAATTGATTATTGGTAAATGGGAGATACATTAGTGCCGTTTTAATCCATTTTTGCAGTGACTATTATTTAAAAAAATAATTGTTTTCATTGGGAATAAATGTCTTCACTTGATGTATGAATATTTTTCTGTGTGTGTGTCCTGCCTGTGTGCATGTGTTTGTACCCGCTGTTGTGTATTTGCTCCTGGGTCTCACATGAATACAAATACCTCTGTTAAGGGCGAGCGAGAGCAGAGCTTTCTTCACTCTATTGACTGGAAATCTAGTTGTCTCATCTCTCTAAGCAGATGTCTTTCCCCAAGCATCTGTTTGTATTAGTACTGTAATTGCTGGTGATAATAAGCCCATTGATTCAGTATCTAAGGAAATAGTCAATCAGGGCAGCTCATTTGTCTTACTTTTCCTGACAGTTTTCCCCTCTAGCTAAACAGACAGTGCCAGGGTCTGGTCTTTGTTGACTGGATTGGAAAAGCAGACTGTGGTGGGTTGGGAATGGCCGACCTGTCGACTCTGAGTGAGTGATGGGATCGGTGCAAACACACCAGTGACCCAATGGCCCTTACAGGAGGCCCTGGGTGATAGATGTGTTGATTTGTTTATAGACACCTAAACCCATTCTTCCTCTTCTCCCTTTCTCTCTCAATATCTATCCATTTTACGCTTTTCTATTTTCTCTCAGTTTCTCTCTTTTTGTTTCTTACTTTTTCTTCTCTCTCTCTCTCTCTCTCTCTCTCTCTCTCTCTCTCTCTCTCTCTCTCTCTCTGTTACTCAGGACTGTTTTCATGCTACCTGAACTAAGCAGCCGACCCCCAAGAGCTGATACAGAGTTGGAGAGTTTTTAATGATGAGGCCATTTGTTATAATCAGGCGTCTGAAACACTATAAGTTGTGATATGTGACATTCAAACGCATTCAGTTAGATACTCTGAATTCAATAAAATGCACGACCGGTATTAACCATTATCACCATAAAATATTTCCTAATAATGGGGATGATATATTAGTCTTGTCAGCAGCAGTCACTATTTCTATATACGCATAGGCAATGCCATTTCTCACTTTCACCAAAGACAATGGTAGAGCAGATATGCTGTAAAAAACATAGTAAATTGTATGTTTGGTAGCTATAATGTGCATTGTATCCACTAATCTTTTAGTTAACAATGAATGTTAACTAAACAGGAACACAGAAGTGACAACATGCTATTCCACTAAAATCTCTTCGAATCTGGCTTTAGTGTAAGAACACATTATTGGGACCACAGTCGTTGGAGTCCCATTAGTTTCTCTCCATAAACCCGCAGAAATCTGAAAGCTGAGTGAATTCTAAATACCCTCACTGAGTGGAATGAGAGTAAAAGTGAACCGTGTCCTGCCTAGTTAATGATTGTCCCATTCAATGTCCAATGTGTCCAGCTCTACGACTTCAGAAGCCGTAATATTGTCAGAAATAAATCACTGAGTGCTGGGCTAAACTAAACGTGTTCATTGGCTGGGGTTAAAGGTCAGAGCCCCCCATTACTCTGTACTGCCAAAGGGTCATTATTGCCATGTCAACGACGTTACAAATGTGACTTTGTGATGAATCTTTTCCCACCACTTCAAACACGCTCACTAGAAATGCGTACATGCTAAAGACGAAGCCGTCGTAGTCGTCCCACTTGTTGGCTTGCTGTGCAATTGCTGTAGTGTTGCTCAGCCTCCAAGAGGAACTGTTTTGAAAATGTAGGAAAAGTCTGGGTACAACTTGTTTAACAGAGAGTCTTATGTTAATTTATGGATTTTGTTGCTGTAGTACTATAATGATAGATGCAGGATAAATAAAACACATGGGACTGTGATATTTTGATAAGCATCATTGAAAAAATGTCTCTAATCACTGAGAATTCCGCAACGTTTGGAGAACTTCAATGTGGATGTCAGTGATTTAAATGTTGGCCGGATTTATCAAGTGTCAGGCCAAAAGATGAAAGCAAGAGACAGCTAAAACAGTTTAAATCACATTAAAAGAATGCAACCCAGGGACAGGTCATTTACTTTTTTTTTCCAGTAAAGAAAACAACACAAACACACACTCACACACCCGCACATATACGCACACAATCACAGGAGAGGGAAGAGGAGAGTAGAATTCTTTACGGCCTGTCACAGTGTCAGAAGCAAGTTCACGGTGAGCGTGTCTTATTATGCGCGGCATCCGAAACCGCCGTAAATTAGCAAAACATATGGCGACTTAATGATATCAATGAAGTGGCCATGAGGGCTGCCTAGGAGCAACAAATCTGTTAGATGCGGAGTGGTGTTGCTCACCGTGCCCCACTGTTTCCCTCTGACTGATAGAACAAGCCGACGCTACGTCCATTAAGATCAATACGCCAGCCATTATGATAGTAAAAAGCACATTTACCAGGGTTGTCAGGCTCATTATTGCAAGCAGATGGCAGCCCTTGCACTTACAATTCTAGACAAGGGAAGCAGTGACAAGACTTCAAATTAGAATCTATAATGCTAATCTATTGCCTGCTGGTGCGACGGAGATAAAGATGCATTATGCAACCCATGACTATTGGAGTATTGGAGTGGACTCTCTGACTACAGGTACAGTTCGTTATGGGTTTGGAAGGTTACTGGGAGAAAGAGAATCTAGTAAATTATATCTACTGCACTATGCTATTAGGCTGTGTTATAAATTCTAAAGCTATTTTATAAAACATATATACAGCATTCATTTAATCCAGGATCCCAGAGCACTGGAACTTTAAACCTGAATTTGCATTTTGACTAATGGGGACTTTAATCATAATCAGTCTATGGCCATAATCAGAATAGGAGTGCTAATCTGAGACCAGACCTTATCGCGAAAGTGTTGCGACCTGAGCAGTGTTCCAGGTTGCACTCACTGTATTAATCCCTCCACCCTGCATCTAACCTGCATTAATACTGCAGTATTTCCCAAACAGCAAGCGGGTAACAAAGCAGAACTTCTACAATGGCTGTCTCTGTAAATCACTGGCTATGTTTGCATGAATGGAGAACTACTTGACCCGGCTTACTTCCATATTAACCAGGTTACGGTGGCATGTAAACACCAGGTCACTCCGTGCATGTAAGTATTAATACTGACGCTTAAGCCTTGTATCTCTAAAAAGTATGCATGACATTTACTAAGCACATAAATGACCAAATCACCACATAGCCTTTGTATAGAATGACTTAGAAATATCAAGTCACAAGGTTTTTTTTCTGGCAAAAGCAGCAATATTATCAGGAGCTGTAATAAACGATGCAGGCCCAGGTCTCCAGCCCAGAGGAACAACAGACAACAGGAGGGGGGGGGAGTAAACAGTTTGGCAATCATAGGAACAACTGGAGTGATCCATAAAGACATTAACACTTCATTCTCGCCGGACATTAGCGGAGATTTAGAGAGGCCTCACTAAGGCAATAACACTGTGACAAATTTAGCAACAGGAGATCAATGTTAAGGAGCACCACAGGAGCCTGGGAAAGACTCGGTCGCTGGGAAGCCACACCAGCAGCAATTACAAGCCGTGGACAATTTTGGACAAGCAATACACAAAGAATATTTCTCCCATGTTCCTTTTCTAAAAAAACAAAAAAACAAAACAGCAAAATGACCCAAGCTATTCATAGTATAGCTTTGTTTAAGAATCTTAACCAAATCTTATGAAAAAGATTTTAAGTATAAAATGTGAAATTATTCAAACTAAACATCCCCCTGGCTGCCACAGGAATCAGTTTGTGAGCCGTCAGGTGGGACCTATTCCTACAGTGAGAGAAAGGTTCACCGTAGCATCATACTCTGGGTTTCCCCCTGTGGAGGAAGTCGCGCTCTGCTCTTGTTCGTCGGGCTCTCTCTCTCTCCCCTCGGACACTCCAAATAAATGGCTAAAAAGAGATCTACTTAAAGCTGTCAGAGAGTGTTGGAGCCAACAGCCGGGCCATTCCGCACGACCTACTCCCTGACCTCCTCTTTTCAGGGGTCACTTGTAGGCTGCCTCTGGTGGGAGTGTGGGGTAGTCATGCACTGAATGAAAATGTATAAACATATGAATGAATCGCTCCCCCCTCTGAGAAACTGCTGGAGAGCAGTGCTGCAAGATTTCAGGGTTTATCTTAATTTATTGAGAATAGGATGGATGATATTTGAGTGCACTAAGAAGTTTAGTTTGTGAGTGAAATCATGGAAAGCAGGATGAATTAATTGGTGGTGGACTATCGGATGATGCAGGTATTCTTCGTCTTCGTAGTGGCATCTGATGAAGGAGACATGCGGATTGGTTTTTACCCTTCTGAAGTTTTCAAATGATTTCTCCTCAAGATCTTGAAGCAATACCAGACGCACAAGGAAGGAACAACACTGCAAGACTAATGATTTGGTATGACCTGGGGTGATTTGACACGATGTTTAAAATGCATGTTTTTTATATCAATATGATACTGATTTTCCACTTCATTAAGCCAAACACTTAAAATCCATAATTGGCAGAGATATTAGCTCATAATCACTGACCTTCTCTCACAGGAGTTTCTGAAAATTCTCCCAGTTAATATGGAGCAAATGATAAATTATTCCATTGCTTTGTGTTAATCACTATAGTGGAGTCATAAGGGCTCGGCCCCAAAGCTCAGTTTTAACATTAATGCCTTACCTCTCATCAATATTAATAGACC
>CABFOS010035701.1:2133-15077 GCA_900660315.1 Diretmoides pauciradiatus
GTAGGGGTGCGGTAACATGATTTCTCGTTGGTTTTTTTTGTGTTTGTCTGGGCGCAGGTGCTTGCGGTTAGTGTAGGGGTGCGGTAACATGATTTCTCGTTGGTTTTTTTTGTTTGTTTGTTTTTTTTGTTGTGTTTTTCTCGTTTTTTTTATTTTTTTTTTTTTTTTTTTTTTTGTTTTTTTTATTGTGTTTGTCTGGGCGCAGGTGCTTGCCAGCACCTAGATCTGTCTATCCGTCCGTCTGTCTGTCTGTTTTTCTGTCTGTCTGTCTGCCTACTTATTTATTTATTTATTCATTCATGAGAGTAGGAGGCCAAAGGCTTTTCATGGAAGTAACATTTCACACTTTTAATTATTATTATATATGTTTTGTCTGACTGCTATTTTTCTATACTTATTTCATTTTGTACTTCAACAAGATATTTTGGTGTTTTTGTCTTGAAGATGTATTGGACAGAAATGTTTTGAGAAAAAAAAACTTCCACTGAGACAGTTGAGATGCTGTTAAAGTCCCTTTTTTGTTGCTTCCTGCACTTGATTAAATCCTTAAAGTACATTATTAATATATGCAAATGACAGTTAATAGGTCTCAGAATCAGTGATGTGCAGAAGTTTTATTTATTGGTTGATATATAGTACACCTATTGATTATGAGTAGAATATTCCATCATTTGTCATAATCTAAGTATTGTCTTTTCTTTTCTGGTAGGTGAGAATGGCGACTTGCACCTGAAAGTGGTCACTGCAGATGAAGAGAATATATTCTTTGTGAACCCCACTGGTATTTTATGCTTGAACAAAGAGTTAGACAGAGAGAGAAGATCATCCTACAATCTGACTGTGACAGCCAATGACTGTGCCCGGCCTTTGTCTTTACAGTTCAACAGCACAGCACATGTTATCGTTTTGGTTGATGACGTCAATGACAATGCTCCGTCTTTTATGTCAGCCGGGGTTTTCAGTATACCGGAGGACACTGCACCTCATTCTGTTGTAATGACCATACATGCTGAGGATGCAGACTTTGGATCCAATGGAGAGGTTTTATATTATTTAAATTACACATCTGGTGGTGTCTTCAGTATTGACAATAAAAGTGGAAGCATATACCTGCAGGAGACATTAGACAGGGAACAGGTTGATAGGCTAACTATCACTGTAACAGCCACTGATAAAGGATCACCCTGGATGGCAACTTCTATGAATCTGACGGTGCATGTTGAGGACGCAAATGACCAGGACCCTGAGTTCTCACAAAGTGCGTACAGCCTGACCGTAAGAGAGAATATCCCCAGAGGAACCAGCCTGTTTCAGGTCCATGCCCATGATCTAGACATCGGGGCCAATGGACAAGTGCGGTACCTGCTGTCCCCTAGGAGTCCGTTTGAGGTGGACATAGTTCGAGGTGTTGTCATAATCATGGACAAACTGGACAGGGAGATGGATTCCAGTTACACATTAATCATAACAGCTGTAGACCGGGGCAACATACCCAGATCTGCCACTGCTTCTATCAGTGTCACTGTCTTGGACGTCAATGACTTTGCGCCCCTCTTTTCTCCAGCAACACTGACAATACATGTAATGGAAAATGAAGGGGACCTCACTCAGCTTACACATCAGGTACTGCTGGCGAACTCAAGAATTAACTGAATGCTGATACAAAGTTTTGATTTTTCAGTTGTGGATTGTTTTTGTCTTTGTCTAGGTTTCAGCTCTGGATGAAGATTTAGGTGTCAACAGTCAGCTTACCTATTTTATACAGAAAGGAAATGGAGAGGGTTTGTTCTCTGTCTCTCCTAATGGTACCTTGCAAATTTTACACAGCCTGGACAGGGAGAGGGAATCATTGTACAGCATAACCATTATGGCTGTTGATGCAGGTAATTTTGATTTATGTTACAGTGCTTAGAGTTACAGTTACAGTATTCTTTGGTTTTATAAAATACTGAACAGTGTGATAATTAATGTTATTTTGTCACTCTAAGGATTACCACCTCTAACAGGTACTGTAAGCATACATGTCATAGTGGATGATATGAATGATAACAGGCCAGAGTTTTCTGAGGATGTCTACAGCACCATAGTATATGAGGACAGCGCCGTAGGCACCGTGTTTGCCATGATAACAGCATCTGACATCGATGAGGGTATCAGTGGAGAAATAAGGTAAAGATGTCATGTCTCAAAGTCATTTGAAAGCATCAGAACAATTTAACAGGTGGGTGGGAAATTAAAATGAGATACTAAAGCTTATTTGATAGCAATGTGCCTGAAACATAAGGCACTCTGAAAAATATACCATAGGCTGAAGTACAGTAGCCTGAAAATGGTAAACTTTGTTAGATACGCCTATACCCACCGGCTGTAGTCTTTGGTTGGAATGAGAACCTGCATACTCTCGGCCCTCCATGGCACATAGTTGAGTAGCACCGAATTCACCAGTTGAAAAATATGGAGAAAAGGTTTGAAATAGTTGCATTAGAACAACTGGGACTTATTTTATGATGTTAAATATGTTTCCTTAAATTTTGTTCTGCATTGATATTGTTTTCTGACTCTACTTCAGGTATTTCATTGAGAATCTTGATGCACCTTTTTCCATTGAAGAAACATATGGAGAGCTGTTTACAACTGATGTTCTGGACAGAGAGACAGTGGCCGTTTACAGGTTGATGGTGATTGGCAGTGATAAGCATCCTACCCATCCTCTATCAAGCTCAGTGCTTGTTACTGTGCTGGTTGGAGATATTAATGACCACGGGCCCCAGTTTCTTAACAGTCCTTATGTGGCCTATGTGCCCACTGACATGGCGCCAGGTGAGGTTGCTCACTGCCACTTGACTATAGATTTCATCCTGAATAACATGGTCTTGAAAACTAGGATTGTGATCAGATTTGTGTTTTGTTTTGTTCACAGACTCAGTTGTTTGTACAGTGAGAGCAACAGATGGAGACACTGAGATGAATGCAGAACTTCAGTTTTCAATATATGGACAAAGTACAGATCTGTTTTCCATCAATCTGCATAGTGGCACTGTATTCACTTCAAGTGCTCTCACAAGAATGGAGGACGTCACAATCAATCTACAAGTGGAAGATGGTGGAGAAAATCCTAAATTTGACACCACTACCGTTAGCATCAGGTTTCAGAACGCCTCAGACTTTCCGATGATACATGTGGATGTTCTTAAATATTCACTGTCTGAGGATGAGCCATTGGGAACATTAGTGGCTGTGTTCTCTGCAACAAGTCCCAGAGCGGACCCAATTTATTTTTATCTAGCCTCTGGAAACTTTGAGGACATGTTTCATATACACCAATCAAGTGGTGAGTTAACAGTTGAGAATCCCCTGGATTATGAGAACAACAAGGACTTTACTTTGTTGATAGAAGCCAGAGACTCTGGCTCTCCTCCTTTCTCATCATTTCTGGAAATTCACATAAACATCAGTGATGCAAATGATAACTTTCCACAGTTCACCCAAGTTGAGTACAGGTGTGAGGTTTTTGAGAATTCCCCACCAACTTGGGTTTGTGATGTTTTTGCCATTGATGCTGATTCTGGAAGTTATGGCACAGTGCAGTACAACATTACAGAGGGAAACATTGATAGTGTTTTCACAATTGACCCTGAAAATGGTGTATTGAGCATCACCTTAAGTTTAGATCGAGAGTATATCCCTGAATACAATTTAACAGTTGAAGCTACAGAGCCAGACAACCCTGTTCATAAAGACAGAGCAACTGTCATCATCGTTGTTTTAGACAGAAATGACAACGCCCCTCGTTTTTCACAGATTTTTCTTACAGAGATACCAGAGGATACCCCTATTGGATACACTGTTATACAAATCACCTCAACTGATGATGATACTGATGCCAATGACATGATTACGTATTCAATAATTGACCAAAGTGATGATATACCATTCAGTATTGATATCACCAATGGTTACATAACTGTTGTGAAACTTCTGGACAGAGAGATGCAGGATCATTATATTGTGAAAGTGAATGCAAATGATTCAGCATGGAGCATAAGCACAGATGTCACTATAGTCATTACAGACATCAATGACAATAGACCGGAATTTTTGGATCACTTCTACACCACTGTCCTCTCTGAAACCAAAGATGAAGAGGTGTTTGTTATGCAAGTTCTTGCCACGGATGTAGACATGGGACAAAACAGTCAAATTTTGTATGTTATTAACCCCCCAAATGAGGAGTTTTGGGTGAATGCCTCCTCTGGTGACATCTATACTAAGCAGCCAATGACTTTACATAACTCTGCTTCTGAAATCTTTAGCTTTACAGTTTTTGCGTTTGATTGTGGTAGTGTTGCCCTGCACAGTAATACCACCGTCACAGTGAGATTAGTACCTTTTAACCACTACCCACCAATGTTTCTGCCTTTACAGCCTCTAATGATTATCCCCTATTATATGTCTGTAGGAAGTGAGGTGGTCCAGTTTTCAGCAATAGATCAGGATTTCAGTAACATCAGCCTTGATTATGTTGAGTATGTTTTGAAAGGAGGAAATGGATCTGATTTCTTTTGGATTCAGGCTGACAATGGAAAAGTAATGTTAGATCAAAGTTTGAATGAAAGCCTCAATTTATTTTTTACATTATTGGTTACGGCAACGGATCAGGGCTACCCGCCTTTGTCGTCACAGGCCAAAATTACTTTTGAAATTATTGGGAGCAATCAATTTTCCCCAAGCTTTTCAGAGTCAGATGTCACCTTTTCTGTTCCTGAAGACTTGCCAGTAGGTTCGGTTATTGGAAAAATCCAAGCAGAGGATGGGGATTATGGTGCCAATGGTGTCCTCACATACTGTATAACACCAGAAAATCTATATTTACCATTCTCCATAGGAAAAGACTCTGGGCTGCTAACATTGATCAAAGAACTTGACTTTGAAAAGGAAGGCATTCATCATCTAGAAATCAAAGCCACGGATGGAGGTTGGATATCTAAAACAAGTATGTTAAATGTTACTGTGATAGTTATGGATGTGAATGACAATCCTCCAGTCTTTTCAACCTCAGAGTACATCACTTCAGTGGCTGAAAACTCTGAAAGTGGAACAACTGTCCTCCATATGAAGGCCACTGATGCCGATTCAGGAACAAATGCACAAATAACCTACTCTCTCATCGCTGGACATGTTGATAAGTTTGCAATTGACTCAAGAAATGGCACAATCACCACTATGGACATCTTTGATTATGAACGAGAGCAGATCTTTGATATAACAATCAAAGCATCAAACATGGGCAGTTATCCTTTATTTAATATTGCACATGGTATCATCCATATCTCAGATGTCAATGAGTTTATCCCCATATTCAAGGCAAAAGAATTTAACTTTGCAGTATTCACAAATGTGCCTATTGGAACTAGAGTTGGAAAAGTAACAGCTACAGATTTTGACCAAGGTTCTGAGGGACGAGTGTTTTACCTAATGTTCAGCCAAAACAAATATATAGACTTTGAAATTGATGTGCATTCTGGAGAAATATACACAACTGGCAGTCTAAGAAAGCAAGGGAACAGCAATACCATTCTAACAGTTCTTGCAAAGAACATGGGTGTCATTACTGGGATGGATGTAGATGAGGCATTGGTCCAGATCAGTGTTATAGACACGAATGATGCACCAAAGTTTACCTCTGCTCTTTATTTGACGAATGTTATGGAAGACAGCATGGTCGGGACACCTGTAATAACAGTGAATGCTCTGGATCAAGACTCCATCATGGACTGGAATCATTTCTCCTTTAGCATTGAAAATGGAAATGAAAATTCCTCTTTTGCTATTCATCCATTCAGTGGAATCATTTCAGTAAATGCACCACTGGACAGAGAAGAGTGTCCTCTTTACAATTTGACTGTCACAGCCAGTGATAATGGTTCTCCGCCAGCGACTGGGACCACGAATGTAGTTGTGACTATTGGTGACATTAATGACAATGCCCCCAAATTGACATTGACTGAGGCTCAGGTGAAGGAAAACCAGCCTCAAGGTACCATAGTTTCCAGGTTAAATGCATCTGATTCTGATTTGCCACCAAACCAGGGACCTTTTACTTACTGGTTTGTGAAGCCTTCACTGTGGAGTAATTTTTCATTGACTGCTGATGGAGTTTTATTCACCACAGGGCCAGTTGATCGGGAACAAAACTCTCTATATCGTGTCCTGGTGGCTGTTAGGGATGCAGGGATCCCTCCACTGTCATCCACAACAATGTTTCATATCAGTGTTCTAGATGAAAACGATAACCCTTCATTGTCTAGAAATGTCTACATTGAGGTTAAATATTTTGGCAGTTCTTTTCAAGGAGGCATGATCGGTAATGTCCATCCTGAAGATCAGGACACGTCTGACAGATTTAACTGTAGCATCAAAAGTGGGCCTCTTAATATGTTTACTATCCCTAATGGCACATGTGAGTTATGGTCATCTCCTTTTCAAGGTGAGGCTACATACAACATCACTATTGAAGCAACAGACCAGCTTCACTTCCCGGTCAACAACAGTGTCTATGTAAAGTACAAAGGTTTCACAAATGCCTCTATGGACAGCTGTATACTATTCTATGTGTCATCATCCTCAATGGAAGACTTCTTATCTCATAAGTATTTGAGGTTTGCAAAAGCTCTGGATAGTCTTTTTAACCTACAGGCCTCTAAGACACATGTGTTTGGAATCAAGCTCATTGGCACTGAAATCCTTCTGTTGGCTGCTGTCAAAAATTACAACGGTCAATATCTTAGTAGAGAGGTTGCTATTGGTGTCTCTGTAGGCCATAAGAAATTACTGGAGTCTCAGAGCAATGTGTCAATATCTCACATCACCAGTGATCCATGTTTCACCAACTCTTGTCAAAATGGGGCAACATGCAACAAAAATATTTACATCAGTCAGGAATCTTCTGTCCTGGAAAGTATGGCAGTTATATTTGTATCACCACAGAAGGAGATCTTCAATTGTACCTGTTCAGCTGGATTCACTGGAGCGTTGTGCGAAACAGACATTGATGAATGTGAGGGGAATCCCTGTGAAAATGAAGGTATCTGTGTGAATAATCCAGGGGGGTTCTACTGTCACTGCCAGAGTGGTTTCTCTGGCTCTTTCTGTTCTGCTGATGTAGATGAATGCCTGAAGATGAAGTGCCAAAATGGTGGAAATTGTGTGAACACACAGGATGGTTTTCACTGTCATTGCGTTCCTGGATATGAAGGTAAACATTGTCATTGTTAAAAGTCATGTTGTTTTGCACAGGCCAGAATAATTTTGACCTCCATTCTTTATTTGTTAATTCCAGGGGAAATCTGTGAGAAGGTCGTAGACCACTGTCAATCATCCCCCTGTGTCCAGGGCAACTGCATCAATTCTCAGACAGGATTCTCTTGTCATTGTCCTTTTGGTAAGAATAGTGCTGTCTGACCTGCGATAGTGACCTGACTTAAAGGATCATTTCTGTTTGTTTCATGTAATTGCCAGAATCTTAGAAGAACTTAGTTCATGACTCTGCCTTTTCTATAGGCCACTTATCAGCTTATGAGGAAACTGAAGCTGAAATTGGGCTTTAATATTTGAAAGAAGTTACATTTTTCTTTTGCAACTGAAACCCCCCCTGATCCCCTGATCCCCTGATCCCCTGATCCTGCTTAACTGCCTTTAAACACTCAAATAGTGAATTTTGTCTTTGCAAATACCTTTTTGTGCTTTTCATTATATCTTATGTTTATCTTTTGTTTAATCACATGACCAATACAAAACAGAGCAAAACCAAAACACAAAACAGAAATTATCCTTACATTTCATGAATTTTCACATGATCATACCAATTCAACTGCATTTCTGTGTTAAAACATAATATCACTTGGTTCATCTTCATGTGCTGGAAGGTGTCAGTGGAGTCCATTGTGAGGAGTACAGTTATGGCCTTGAGGAGCTGTCCTTTATGGAGTTTCCCCCATTAGATCGGAGGAGTAATTTAATCTCTCTAGAACTCGCAACAGTGCAAAGGGACGCCCTGCTCATGTACAACCCAGGGGGACCATCCAGCCAGGAATTCTTTGCACTAGAAATAGTGAACGGGACCGTCCACCTCTCTTATGACCTGGGGTCCGGACCTGTGAGGCTGGAGACAAAGAAGCAAGTGGCAGATGGACATTTTCACAGTATCACTGCCAGGAGGATTGGGAATGTGAGTTCTAAACATGTGCACACACACACATACACACACGAGCACACAGCGTACCATATTGTTGGTTAATGATAGTTCTCAATGGACAATGGGAGACGTGAGTTCGTTTCCCATTGAGATTCATGTTACTAATTCTTTGCATTTAACAGATGGGTTCTGTTCTTGTGGACAACTGTACAGATGTTGACAACAATGGATTTTGTTTTTCTCAGAGTGATGGCAGTGGCTCAGAAAGGTAGCAATGAATTACTAATTACTACTCACCCATAGCTCACAATTTCTGTGCCTTTAGCGTTGTATCAACATGACTTTTCTCTTTCTGTGGCGTTGCCTCCTCTTAGGACACTCGATGTTGGCAGCAGTAACATGACATGTGGAGGATTAAGGTCTATTGAATCTATTTTACTGCATCCTGCTCAGATAAAAAGTCATGACTTTGTTGGGTGTATTCGAAACATTAACGTGAATGGCATAGAATTGAGGCCTTCAATGGCACTTGCAACATATAACATCCTTGAGAGGTAAGCATGTGAGGTAAATAAATAGTGGGCTTCCAGATTTTGGGTAAAGGATTTACAGAACCTTTTATTAGCAGTCTATTTAACATAAAAATGATCTCTGTATTGCTTTTGTATGTTTCTTCTTGCATTTGCCAAATCAATCTCGCTGGGTATCTCATTTTTGTTTCAGGTGTCCTCGGGCGACAGTTTCCCCATGTCACAGCAGTCCATGTGAGAATGATGGTGTGTGCCGTGATCTTTGGTCTCACTATCTCTGTGAGTGCAAAAGTCTGTTTAGTGGTAGCAACTGTGCCACAGGTACTGTAACATTTATTTTCATTTTCAGAAATATGACTCAGCATTACCCACTTGAATGTGTTTCATTTTTAGTTTATTTTGTTTTCTTTTGAATACAAGCTCCCCTGTCAGAGGAACTTGTATTGAGACTGCGTGGGAACGATTACATTGAATATGTTATTAAGGAGCGATTCAAGAGAGACTACCTGCTAAGAGATTTGCTGGATGATGGAATTAGTAAAGAAGCAAACACAGAAGATTTAACTGTGATTGACATCAAGTTCAAGACCCGAGATAATGGAGTGTTGGTGTTTATTCTCGGAGGGAAAGGATACACAGTGCTTGCGGTAGGCATGAAATGCACTAAGGTTGATTGGTGCTCATCTCATGTTTGTTACGGGGGAACAGTAAACCTTTGTTTTGTCTGTCCAACTCAGATAAAGGATGGAAAACCTCTGTACATTTCCAAAGACACCACATCAGGACGCCTGTCAGAGTTCATGGTGGACACTCCAGTGGCAGATGGTGTCTGGCATGTTCTCTCCTTGTTCATCAATGGGCAGCACACTCTGCTCCTTCTGGATACAAAACCGCTCATGAACACCACCAACAGATATCTGGATCTCACTCCTGTTAGTGTGGAGAAGATTGTTCTTGGGGCAACTCCACCAGGGGATTCAAACCTCCAGCAGCCAGGTGGGTTGTATGTCACTGGCAAATTCATTATTCATTTTGGTGTTTTGTTGTGTGGATCAGATATAAAACAAAGAATTATTTTTAGTCACATTAATGTATTTTCCTCAGGATAATTCATATTTTCGGTTAAGATAGTTATTGAGATGTATTAGCAATTCACTGTTTTTGGTGTTGGTGATGAATGGTTCTTCTTTTACTGTATGTACAGTATGTCCTCAACACATAACTCACTATTGTTATGAATCACTGTGCCGCCTCATCCACCTGTATAGTACGTAAAAGCAAATTGAATCAGATGAACAGGTGTATAATGGTCTTTTAGGTTCCATCAATGCCCTGAGCAAAATAATTTATATTGTGTCCCTTGGTGGTGGGTTAAAAAATAAATAGACACTATTTAGATTAACGTCTGCTTGGTGAGTGAAGATTAACATGCAGCTGAGGCGCTGATGGACTGACCCTACTAAACTCATTGTTATGACTGTTTTTTATGACAGGGCTCTCTGGGTGTGTGGAGTACTTCAAAGTGACAGGTCACACTTTGCCTGTCAGTGGACACAGTGAGATGGTGGAGGTGTGGCCTAGCTCCACTCTAGTCCAGTCAAGCTGCCGCTCTCCAGGTTTCTGCATTCCCTCACCCTGCTCTGAGGACAGCGCAGCTATGATGACTTGTCTCTCTCCAAACTGTGGAAATGGATGGAGGTGTGGATCTGGCAGGCAGAACGGGTCATGCATCTGTTTACATAATGTCACTGACCAGGCCTGTGATATTTGTACCTCCACAACAGAGAACCGTGACAGATGCTCTGAGATGCAGGGCACTATGCCTCTGTGGCTCATAGCTGTGGTTCTTCCTGTTGCTATTGTGATTATTATAGGTTTGCTCATTGCCCTCAGTAGAGCGAGGAAACAGAGTGCAAAGGGCCATGATCATAAATGTCAGAGTAATAGTTCGCCACAGAAAACAGAGCAAGGGACAGACAATGTAGTGTTTCGCTTTGATGACAGCAGAACACTGACAGACACTGTATCTGCCGAGGGAGGCAAACCATGTGACGTAATCAGGGCTGACAAGCAGAGGTCAAGTGTAGGGTTAGGGTTAGAGATGTACTGTGATGCCAATCTGTCCACTGTTAACCCAAACAGTGAGCTGGAGTACTATGAAGTAGGCAGTATCTGTAGTGCATTCCATTCAGACACGGCCTCCCTGAAGCTCAGTTGGCACAAGCATTTGTATGGCACAAATTGTGTGGGATCTAATCCCAAGGAATGGGGAGATTTTCAGATGCTGATAGCAGATCTAAAGAAAGGCCCCTCAAGCCAAGAGAGGATAAAGTCTACTGTGAATCTCAAACCCTTTACTTCCCCAAACAAGCACTTATCCACAAAGTTTGATTGTGAGCAGAGGCAGAATAAGGAATCTCAGCATACACAGCCATGTTACATGAAGACGTTCCTGAAACCCGAGCTCCTGGAACCGGTACAGTGCCTCTCTGTTGATGAGGTTAGAAAGTTAAACACTCCTGTAGAGCAAATAGTGTGCTGCAACTATCAGTCCCGTCATGCATCACTGAGGCTTGGGCCAGTCAAGTCCTCCAAAATGATTGATGTCTCATCTGATAGTGAAACGGATAGTACATTCACCTGCTCAGACTCTGAGTATGGACAGTTTTCTGTCATCAGGGACAGGAAACTTATATATGACCAATCATCACTCTCTGCATGCAGCTTCAGACAAGTTACGTTGCCTGCCCCCTCAGTGTTCCAACCCAGCGGGCGAACTCACAACGCTCCCTCTGGTACCACTGAGCACTGGGGAAATATTTTGAATATGCACCTACACTTTAGTAGCTTTGCTGAGGTGTTTGAGGATATCGCATGTTTGCCCAATGAGCTCAATCATGGTTGTGATATACAGAGTGACTTGGAGGAAATTATTTGATTGAAAATATGTCGCTGTGGCCAATAAGTTACATATGTGAGAAAATCTCAACAGAGTCAGTTACTTTCCCTGCAGCTATTGAAATGAAATTAATTTTGATCTTGTGATTTAATTATGTTTACCTTTATACATCAAAATGCATTTGTTAATAGAAATTTGAAGAAGAAGACTTACCAGATTATGGACCCAAGGGGGTAAGCAATGATCTATCTCCGGTCCAACTGTGTTTACCCTCTATATAAATCATATTTTCTTCCCTACTGAACGCTCAAGCCGTCGCAGGTTTACAAACCGCTTTCAATTCTCTTCAAAGTTCCCTCTTTGACCTCAAACTGCTCCTAAATTCAAAAAAATTAAATGGATGCTGTTCTCTAGATCTCCGCTTGTCCACGACAGCCATAGTATAGTAACTCTACAAGGCGAGACAATCTTATAAGTATCTTGGTATCTGGTTGGACACCAAACTATCTTTCACTGTGCATATCGAGCACCTTGTAAAGTAACTAAGGAGAAAAATTGGTTTTCTGTATAGAAATAAATCCTGTTTTTCTGTCTCCTCTAGAAGATCGAAGGTTCAATCTCTAATATTGTCTGTTCTTGACTACGGTGATATTGTATATATGCTTCATCTACTGTGTTACGACTGTGGTCGTATTGATGGGGGTTGTTTATACTGTATGTGTTAATAATTGGTGTTTTGTTTTCCCTCCTGATGACTGTGTGAGTGTGTGAGTGGTTGAATGGGTTCCAGGTGTGTGTATGGTGAGTGAGTGATTAATTGTCTCAGGAGTCAGCGGGTGATTGGCTGGAGTTGGTGAGGCTCAGTCCCGATAAGGGAGTGGTGTGCAGGAGCCATCGCCCATCCTCCTCTTCTCCCAACCAGCCACCCTGTTAGATAGGGTTAGGGTTAGGGAGGGTTAGGGATAGGGCTAGGGAGGGTTAGGGATAGGGTTAGGGTTAGGGATAGGGTTAGGGTTAGGGATAGGGAGGGTTAGGGTTAGGGAGGGTTAGGGATAGGGTTAGGGTTATGTTGGAGGGGTTAGGGTTAGGGATAGGGTTAGGGAGGGTTAGGGATAGGGTTAGGGATAGGGAGGGTTAGGGATAGGGTTAGGGTTATGTCGGAGGGGTTAGGGTTAGGGATAGGGTTAGGGAGGGGTAGGGATAGGGAAAGGGTTAGGGTTAGGGATAGGGTTAGGGAGGGTTAGGGATAGGGAAAGGGTTAGGGTTAGGGATAGGGTTAGGGAGGGTTAGGGATAGGGTTAGGGTTATGTTGGAGGGGTTA
>CABFOS010035758.1:0-20618 GCA_900660315.1 Diretmoides pauciradiatus
GCATATTATTCCACAGCATATTCAGAAGTGGAACTGGGGTTACCACTGTGTTATAGAGCAATGGTGGGAGTCTATTTGATGTATGAGAAAGCATCAGCAGTCACGATGGGTTACCCAGTTACTATCCTTACGCACCAAAGACACAACATATAATTAGGACAGGAAACCCCGTCTTTATTTGTCACGGCCTTGCAGCCATGAAATTCTTTCTCCGCTTTTGACCCATCTTGGTCTGTCCTTCCTCCTGGGGATCAGGCCAGGAGCGGTGGGCAGCCGACAGGAGTAGCGCCCGGGGACCATCGTCTTCCTCCTCGCTGGTCAGGCGATGATCTTTGCATGTTTTTGATGGGGGTCCTTATTTTTGGAGGAAACCCCAGGGAAGCACGGGGAGAACATGCAAACTCCACACAGAAAAGTCCGAGTGACCCACGTGGGAATCGAACCCGGGACCTTCTAGCTGTGAGGCAACAGCGCTACCACTGCGCCACCGTGGATCCGTTATATTTGTTGAATTTTTCTGGACATCCCAATAGCAATCAATAATACAAGATATCTGACACTAAAATGAAAAAATCTGATGTCTCTAGTGGGCGCAGGACCGGAAAAACTACGCCCAATCATTTCCTTTGGACTGAATGAAATGATTGGATGGACTACCTGCCTGTCTACGTACCATGAAATGATTGGACGAAGTACCTGTCTGTCTACCTACCTACTGTAATAGTAGTGTGCGTTCCATGTTTCGGGGGAGGAGCTTTGGAGGGAGGGCTGAAGCATTATTTTCAAACTTACCTATCTTACCTTTAACTGGAACTCAAACAAATATGGCTCAGCCCCCATCGCTAATCTTAGTACACCAATCTGCCTGGAAGACACGACCGTACTAGTAGTCGTTAGAGCTTGGGTGTGGTATTTTCACGGCACATTGTGCTTGTCAGGCATTCTTTTATTAATTGATAGAGTGAAAACGTCAGCCTGTCTTCTGGGAACACACTTTCAAGCCAGTATGACAATCAGTTTAAAACCAATTTTATTTTGTTTTATATAAATGCATATCTCTTAGGATAATTGCTTTTATAACAAGCCATGCATGGCACAATTATCTTAAACAAGACTTTGTTTGAGACCTCTGTGTTGTTATCTAACCTTGCACTTAAATTAACTTAGCTGGTACCCGAAGCCTTCCCTGGCTCATGTAACCTTGTTATACCAACACAGCACTATAGCAACACACTTAAGTATTCAGCCCGCTGAAACGTTGGATCTAATCTTAGAAACTTGAACTAGAGTGAGCCTTTATTGATTGTGAGCCCAGAGAGCAACAATGGGCGCTTTACCCTCTAATGGGATTGTGTTCTTTGTTTGAACACAAAAGTACACCTCTGACATGACTTTTTTCATTTGCAATCAAACAAACCGTGTCCTCCTGCATCATAGGAAGTTAGCCCTCTAATGTTACCAAAGCCTGAAGCGCTCCTTGATTGTTACTGTGCTGGCAAAATTAAATCTTTTCTAATTTCACCCGGCACTTGTCGAGATTGTTGTCTGTGATTTTTCAGATTGCTTTCTTTGATTGTTTTGTCTCTGAGCAGCTCAGATTGCCTTCAGTAATAATGTGTCACTTTTCATGTATCATTTTATTGAAGCTTGATGAAATATGCTGTGAGAGACAGCTGGATTACATTAAAAAGGCCGTTGGCTCTGCAGAGTTCATTATTCATTTTTTTGCAGCATTATAAGCCTTGTTACAGAGAAGATGCAGAGATTTGTATCCTTGATTGTACCACGGGAAAAAAAGGAGTCTCTGAGGCATTCAGGAGGATTATACTGCATTGTGCTACTTTTATTAACATCGTGTGCTAGGTTGAATTGGTAATCAATTGAAAATTTGCTATCCTTTGGCTAGGGAGGAATAATCACGGTTGTTCACACCGCATGTCATCACAGTGTCCTATTTGTCTTTATTTGGCCGTCTGCAGGCGTTTCCTCTCGCCTGATTGTCAATTCAGAGCAATGATACACTACCAGATGTTTGTCTGAATTGCAGTGGAGAGGTATTGCAACTGTTGATTTGGGATATTGCGCTCAGGTGTCAGGTGGTAGTAGCGCCCTGTATTGTCTTCCCTTTTGTAGGAAACAGGTTACATCATTTAGAAATAAAAGCACAGCATTTGGCAGCTCTTAGCCTCGGTGCCCACTGTGGCTGCCACTTTGTGGGAAACAGATGCATATAGGAAGGTTGTAAAATTCAAAATTCTCAGGCCTTAAATGTGTCCTTTTCATTGAAGCTTAGACAAAAAGGCACTTAAAGTGTTCTCGTGGATCTTAAGCAGTGGTATCTTACAGCTGCAATCGGAAAGATTTTTAACATGATCAATTTTATATAATCAGCCTAAATCACAAAGTGGGGCTGCAAAAGAGAAGAGCGTCTCATCCCGACAGATTGAATCCCGGTAGATTCGCCTTCTTTGCCCAAATTAAATTCTGGTGTCAGGTATTATCACTTCACCGCCCACAGGAAGTGACAAATTAAAACTTAATCTTAGATGTTTTTCCTCTCTCCTCCCTTTGGTCTCTTTGGTATAGTATGAAGCATCACAGAGCAACCGGGTTGGTAAACACGAACGTGTCGTGTGCAGTTTACTGATGTTTTCTTACAGGATCTCTAGGTATTGAAGTTTACATTTTTCAGTTACCTCTTGCTGCCATCTGAGCCTGCCAACATGAGAAGTTGCCTAGTGCCGCTTTATATTATTTAGGGCTGACCCGAATGCTTCGAAGCTTCAATCGTTGCCATGGTAATCGACGTCCAAATCAGCATTCGAATGCTTTGTGTTTTTTTGGTTTGTTTTTAAACTGGGACAGTTTGAGCTGGTGAGAAAACAGGCTTACTGACAGCACAGTAGGGCGAGTGCCAGATATGCCAAAGGAAACTGGCATATCACAAATCTACAACAAGTTCAGCGTGTCGTATCCAACAAAGGTGTAGCTGCAACAAGAGGTCACAGTGGGACAGCCATAAGCCCTCGCACACCTCACGGGCACGCGCCTCAAAGTCAGTGAGTCTGTGAGTGCGGACATTGAGATTGGGCCATAGTGTCAGAGAGCCGTGCTCGCTCTAGTGGGGGTGCACACGTCATGCATCAAGCATAATGATTGGCTGGAAAGACGTATGGAAGAAATTAAACTAGTATTCTGCATTTAAGTTAATTACTATTGAATTTATTATGTATCATGATCATGGAGAGATCAACACAAAGGGCTGCTGCATGCTGCTCTCTCACGCCCCTCAGGTAAGCAGTCACTTATATAGACTCCAAACAGGAAGTGACCACACAGTGACCTCACACAGGTGAAAGACATGATGGGAAATGTAGGATGATGATAGACACAAAAAAATACAATGAGATTTTGTAGGCATACAGCTTCTAACTTAACTAAACTATGAATAATACAACATAGATAGATAGATAGATAGATAGATAGATAGATAGATAGATAGATAGATAGATAGATAGATAGATAGATAGATAGATACTTATATAACATATCATAGTTTACAATTATAAACAATACAACACATTGAGGAAGTATAGTCTTTAATGTAAACAAGATAACGCACATTCAAATAATAAAACACATTCAAGTATAAAAGTTCCTCCACAGACGCGACCTGTGTTTTTCAATTACTTTACCTCTAAATACAGATCTAGGATCAGATTTCCTTATCTCAATTCGTATACGTGAAAAGGCAAAACGAACCCTGAATCAGCAGCCAGGGAATGTAGTAAACCCATGCACTGTTTTTCTGAAATGACAAAATTATCATATATTTGGACACTTTTTGGCATTATTGAAAAAATTATGAAGAAGAAAAAAATCAATGTCAGGTTTTTGCTTTTTGCTCTTTTATTGTCATTTGTTCCTATTCATAATTGTATTTAACTCATTTTATTCATTTAAGGAAGGGATATTATTCAAGACAACCTTGAACTACAGTAACTACTGTGTATCCAACCTTGAACTATCCCTTCTGTTTCTTTGATGTCAGCTGGAAGTGCCTTACAGAAAAGTGGACTGAATTTCTTGGATGGATGGATGGCTCTCAGTGGCGCAATGGGTATATGTAATGGTTCCCTCATTCTTTTATCTGCTGTTTCAAAAAAGTATTTGATCTGGATCTACAAGGGGGAGCCTGAGAATGCTATCATTATGAGCATAATTTCCACTGGAATATTTTGCAAGGAAGCTGCACAATAAGTGAAACTGACAATTTCAAGATGAGATAGGAAACAGATGGGGACAGAGACTAAATGAATGGCTTCCAATTTAAGGGGAGGGTGTAGTTTCTGAAGAAAGTCAAGCTGTCTGCTTTAAATTATATTTTCTTGGAGTCCATGTTCTTTTATAGTGCCTTCATCGGCTACTGAATGATAAATGGTGACTTTTTTGTTTGTTTGTTCCATATGGGTTTTATCCAGTGCTGGATGAAGCCCATAAGCTTTTAATTTAATTTTTCACTTTGACCAAGAGGAGGCATTGTTTTTCTGCAGAAGCACTGCCTCAAAATCAGCTCATAGAACCTAGAGCTCATAGAATATCTATATCTATACACATATCTACATCTGCACATGTATCCATACACATCTAAAACTGATGTATGGCATTTTAGAATAAAACCCTTCAGATAAACACAAAGCCTTTTAAATATCCAAAATTTGGAAAAACCTGACACCCACTCTTCCTTTGAAAAGACAAAATTGGAACAAATCCTGGTACTAAACAAAAAAGAAAGAAGAAAAAAAGAAAGAAAGAAGGAAATTAAGGTCGTTGCTTGGCAAAATGAGAGCAGTTTTACAGACTGCATACTTTATATTGAACGATGAACCTCATTTAATGATTATTTATTTTACCTCCAAATGTATATATAGCATTGAATTAAAGTCTTTATGTGGAATGTGGTCCTCCTCATGCCCATTCACAAAGTGCTGTCCCGCTTCTAGTGTGCTCAAAACTGTGAAGTCATAACTTCAGACAGAGTGTGGCTTTACAACTTTGTTTTATGTCTCTACAGAAAGTGTACGATAAAGAAACCTCAATAGAATCAGAGCACCTTCAAACGGCCGTAAAGCTCAAGAAGTACCTTGTTCTATAAAAAAAATGTAAAAAATCTTTCTGTCGATCCAAAACTGGAGAAGTAACACGACTCAACTAGGTCAGGGCTGTGTCAGGTTTTTAAGTTGTCTGTCTAGCCTCACCCTCGCCATGTATGACTTTCAAACATAAGTATCCAGTGATTTTGTGTGCCCGTGTGTGTGTGAAGATTGGTGTGTGTGTTTGTGTGTGTGTGCTTTTGTCCATGTATTGTGTATATGGGAATAAAAAACAAAAACAAAACAAGTTTATGAATTGGAGGATATTTTTGTGTAAGTTTGCATGTTATAATCTCATGCACCTTACAATACAACTTATTTTGGCAGTTTTTTGTATTCCCATATGCATGTGTGTGTGTGTTTAGCTGCATGTGATACGAGTCACGCCCGAGGTGTGTGGGTGATTGGTGATAATGGCGGTGATTGTGAGGGAAAGCAGTGGTGAATACTTGAATGGATCCTTACATTGGATAGACTGGCCCATTTTCCAAATAGCTCTCCTTATGGGCACCATTACTACCCCTGACTGACAGTGACAGACAATAAACAAGCAGTAACTGCATTGATTGAGGCTGTTCTACCCTAAGCACTCCAAATCCATAGAATTGGTATAATATAATGAATTAAGAGAGCAGCTGTCAAATGGTCAGACAAGGTAAAGGTATTTATTTGTTATTTCAGTTTCCCACATGGATGATTATTTCCTTTAACTGCTAATTATTATGAATAGCTGGTGCTGTTTAAGTTGTTCACCCTGTTGCAGGTGTGAAAACATTTTTAGATTATATAATCGAACAAGTTAGATTGTAGCGTTGTGAGTATATAAGGTCACTAATTTTCGCTGACCTTTCAATCTGAAAAAAACAAATGTGAATGGTTTTTGTAGTTGCTGTTTAAAGGACTGCGCTGACTTTGTTTGGCTTATTGGTCACCTGCTTACCCAATGTCTGACGAGAGGATTGCATGCTAACGCTTTGGCACTTAAGCATTGAATTTTATGTCTATTTCAGCCTAAACAAGCCTGGTTTTGATGTCGTTAACATTAACTAACCGTCCAGCCTTAAGTGCAATTCATAGTCTTAAAGGTGCTGTGTCCGCCGATTTATTTATGGCAAAATTGTAAAAATCTTCGTATATCTGGAATGTATTCGACAGTAATCAGTGACATAAGATATTTGACACATCAATGACGTAATTTGAGCGTCTGTGTGAGGAGCAGGGGCCAAAAACGGGACAACCAATCCAATGTGAGCCCTTCACCTTTGATTGGACGACCCATCTGTTTAAAATTGTTGTTGTCTCTGCAGTGCATGTTGTGGGGGCGTGGTTTCGGGGGCCATCTCTGATTGGGGAGGGGGCGTTGCTTAGACCGTTGGTGGATCCAATTTTTTTTCTAAGTGCTGCTGAAGAGGCAGCGGCGGACACAGCACCTTTAA
Source organism: Diretmoides pauciradiatus (assembly GCA_900660315.1). Taxonomy (NCBI): domain Eukaryota; kingdom Metazoa; phylum Chordata; class Actinopteri; order Trachichthyiformes; family Diretmidae; genus Diretmoides; species Diretmoides pauciradiatus. Next base: position 6,590 of record CABFOS010035758.1, read on the forward strand.
CAGAACATACATGGACCGGACTCCGCTTAGGTCGGCGGACCTAAGCGGACGTCCGCCTGCCCATGTCCGCATGAAGGGCAATTATTGTGACCGTGTGTACTTAGCATACCTTGCGTTTGTGTACCGGCGGTGTCAGATTGTGGGAAATGTATGCCTTGGGTATGCGTTGGTACGACTGGACTATGAAAGGCAAACGACTGCAGTCTGTCCGTCCGTGGTCCGTCCATTCAGTGTATACGCCGACTATGTGAGCTGCTACAAGTTCTTTTCTCTTCTCTCCTCACTAATCCCCTCTGATTGCTAAGCATTCTGTATGCTAAAGCTACCGGAGACACAAATTATTTTGGTGTCAATCCACTCATCACAAATTATGCCAAACCCCCCAAAAGTCGGAATATTCCTTTAACAAGCGAACAATGAAGCCAAATCATGTCAATTATGAGACAGAAATTGATAGCGCATGGAACTAATAGTGCTAATATTTGGGGTTCAGTGTCCATGATGATGCATGTACTGTACTTCAGGTACACGTATACACATCCACCAAGTGGCAAATGTTATATGCCATTTTCAACTTGTGGAATAATTTTTGTTGCTTTATATCATTCCTTGGTGATGGGTCTATACATCCATAACATTACAGCACCAATTAATGACTTGTTATGCAGAGGCACATATGATAACCAAAGGAACATGAATATGAAAAGTCAATTTCCAAACACTATATGCAACTATATATATCCATCATTGAAATAAATCATTACCTGAAGTGTAATATACGATGATCCAGACTGTAAAAATGTCATCCTTATATACGATTTGTCTTCATTTTTTGTAAGAAATTAATTTTATAAGAAAAAGGTTTCACTTTTCCAAATGGTGTATATCTAATTTTGGAACTCTTCATATACAGACACAGACGTCTTACCAGCTGTGTGATCGTGCAGGTTCTCCTTTATTCTGAAGCAGCGGCTTCTAAGTGTGGCACATATGGCGCCGTGCAGATGGACAGTCTGTTTGGGGCTTCAAAGTTAGGAGGCAAAGTTCATTAACATGCCGTGAGCTTTGAGCCTGCGATCGGAAAATAATTTCATCATCCTCGTAATTATATTCAAGCATTTCTGCAGTTTTTCAAGCACTCTCCTTAGCTTAACACAGGCAGACAGGTTTACTTGTTCTTGTTTAACCTCTCACGGTTTCTCCCTCCTTCCCCACCTGCAGTTTACTGTAGATGTGAGCTGGGAAGGAAAAAAGCTCCAAGAGCGTGGGGATGTCTTCCGGTGAGATTCAGAAAATAGCTGGCCCTCCTGGGCCGCATTAGCCTGAAGGTCATCGAAGGGGAAAACGACCCCGGTTCCTCCCTCTCCTCTCTCCTGCTGGCCCTCTCCTCGTCTCTCTCCCCTGTAATTGAGTATGGTGCGTGGTCAGGGAGCCTGTGCTCATTGGCGGGCTGAACATGGTAGTTAGTTACACACGTTTTCACCGTAATTACCAGGCAGACTCTCCCTGTCTCCAGATCTTTTCAAGGTCGCATCAATTTCACAGCTATCCAGGCTCCACCCCTGCATCTTCTAGCTGCACCGCTCTATGTCATAAAAGGCTTTCAGGCCCTCTTCCTCATTGGGAACCTTTCTTAGAAGCATATCAAAACCAAAATTGCAGTTATTAGTTGATCACCTTATCTCCCCAGCAACCGTCACCGTAGCAGCAGGAGTGCTGCGCTGACCTTCTAGCCTGTGAGTGACTCATCGATGGCTGTAAACGTGGCTACAGATTCACAGTGATGCAGATTTACTACTTTTGTCACCGCTATTAAACGCTGCTTGATTGCTTCGAAGGGAAGAGGTCAGTGATTTTGGCAAAGGCACCTAAACATTTTACTGGCCTCACAGTTGCAAACCCCAACGGAGACCAGACGCCCTGACATAAGCAGTTCTGCAAGGACCCGGCCAATAGATTCCGTTCACACTTTCCTTTCTCACGCCACACAGCTCTGATCAACTGCATTACTTATAGAACCATCTATTTCCCTCCATCTCTCGCTCTCATACTCCACTGGCTCCTCTCATTTGCTTGACACCCTTGTCAGACCATGCCCAGCAAGGAGTCAGTACTTACTGGGTTCACAGCCGCTGTCAAGTCCTCCAGTGGGCCCGTCAGCCATGCCAGGGACAGGGTATACTTCACTGGGCTTTAAAAAGCACCACTCAAATCAGGGCACGGTGCGGTGGAACATCTGTTTCAGCGTTTTATTCCATTTGGTGTGGCGTGTATTGGCAGAACGCCGATAAAGCCACCTGTTTACCAGCGTCACACCATAAGCCAATCCCCTCGACCGCAGTCTCAATTTTGGAATCTCGCAGAAGATCTCCGCCGAGTGTTGCTAAAATGATCGCTGCACTAAGTGGTTGTGATTTGTTTATGTTGCCTATTAAACTAATAAGTCCTCATATCGTTGTCATGGCTTGACGTTGGAGAGCGGAGGAGGATGATATTAGCTCTGATTACATGGCACAGTGATGGCATAGATTAGCAGATTGCTGCTTCACAGAACCTTGTCCTATGAGGAAGGGGCGGGGGGATCCTTATTGTGCTCCTGTTTGATTGAGTTGCGATGTGTCAGGGCTATCATCCCACGCCATCTGCACATGTCCCACGTCCTCGGTGCTGAATTGATTGAGATGTATTGTAAAGAATGATTAAGGCAGTGGAGGCATAGAGTCGATAGAGGAAGAGTGAAGCAGTGGGCACACATTCTCTGGCAGAAGAGGTTTTGCCGAGGCCAAACAGATCCGGCGACTCACAGTAAAGAATCACTGCAGAGCGTACCGCTGTCATCTTTGCTTCCTGAATAGAAGTAGGTGAATGTACGGCCAGGGATACGCATGGTTTAGCAGAGATGTGTGCATCCCTCTGGCCTGACCGTACCCAGGGATTGGCAGCACTCGGCCTAATGCATCTCAAATCTGTCCTTGAGTGGATACAGTATCCACCATGCCAATACCACCATGATTAATTGCACCGATGGTCTCATCTCTTTTAGTCCAGAAAAGGCTCTGAGCCCCTAAGGAACAAACAAACCTACTTAACCATTTAGTGCTGTCTGTGCCTCTGGTTACTACTCAATCCACCCACCTGGATGCACTCTGACAGCATCGGGCACAGGGGAAGTATGAATCTTACAACCCAGCACTCTTAATCATTCCGCATCTTTGGGCCAACATATGAAGGTTAGACTGTATTTGGTAAGTTAAAGCATCTAACTGCATTCTACTCTGGCAGATACAATCAAATAACAGAGTCTTGATATTTTTTCTTGTTTGTTTTATTGAAGTCCAACTGTGCATGTGCGTGCATAGGATCTCTTCCAGGCATCTGAGCATTTACTCTCAATGCATGCTCACATACCTAAACTTCACTTCTTCAGAGGTTGTGGTGTTTTGCTCGAGCAGAGATGAGTGTGCAGAAATGGCAGCGCGGTGGGTAAATCTATCCTGATTCAGAGCCAATCCCTCTGAGGCGCACCTCAAGAGTACAAACTGAACAGAGTTCTGTCCACACCGATAAGGAGGTCAGCATGGCTGAGTGCCACGGACCAAGATTGCAGGACTTCTCACGGTCAGCAACCTTTTCCTTTAATGCAGCCACCTGAGCTGACCCAGATTTCTGAACGTTTCCAATTGGCCCTTAAGGAGTCCGTAGCAGATGGCCGTCATACACCAAAGGGTGTAGATAACAGCCATTTATCAAAGCATTAGAGGACTGCCACAGATTAAGGCCACTGGACATGCATCACCCTATCCACAAATTCTCACCGCTGTTACCAAAATGTTGCTCATAAATAATTCAGTTTCTTTTATGGCCACTGGCGCCTAACTATATGGTATATTTTTTCATGAAAAAGACGTGTTTATGGTCGAAGTCCCCCCCCCACACACACACACACAGACCTCTCTTTCTCGGTGTCTTTCTCACTGGGTGGTGGAACAGCCATAGTGAGGAAGCCATGGGTCTATCAGATCTTGCCCTTTTTTCGTCACCCATTAAATAAGTGTTCTGGAACCAGAACCTATTAAATGAAGGTAATGTGTTCTGGAACCAGAATCTAACCAGAACCTAATAAATGAAGGTACAGTAATGTGATCTGGAACCAGAACCTATTAAATGCTGATGTGTTGTGGAACCAGAACCTATTAAATGACGATAATGTGATCTGGAACCAGAACCTATTACAGTAAATGAAGGTGATGCGATCTGGAACCAGAGCCTATTAAATGAAGGTAATGCGATCTGGAAGCAGAACCTACAGTATTAAATGCTGATGAGTTCTGGAACCAGAACCAATTAAATGAAGCTGATGTCTTCTGGAATCAGTGTTCCCAAATAGGTCAATGGAAGTTCAGGTCTGAAGAATGCACCAGACTACAGTCATTTGTCAGAAGTTACATTTTACATATTGATCACAGTTCATATTGATTTTCGCTGGTAAACTGCACAAGAGAATCAAGAGGAAAGAATCCATAGTTTTCTACTGTCGAAGTTGAAGTCATTATGAGCAACTTCCTCTCCTTAATTTAACCCAGTAAGCAGGGGAACTAAGTGTCTGGCGTTGTTGGAACAGGAAGGCTGATTGGTGGCTTGCTAAGGTCTTGCTGTCCACCAGCACCACTGATTATAATTTCCCCTTTCTCTTATTGTGCCTGTGTTTTAAGCCGTGGGTGACAGAGTTGGGGCTCAGTGGCCTCTCAGACCCTCCATTTGTAATCAACAACTTGGTGTGAACTCCTCTGATTACTAGTGACTTCATAAGCCACCCAGGAAACCTGCCCACAACGACAGTTCAGCTCGCTATGATGGAGGGCAATTTCTTGAGTTTTGATTGGATATTTGTCATATGCTAATTCTTAAATAGGAGGCATTAGTGATCTAGGTCAGAACCCAGTGGTAGGACTAGGGCTGTCATTGACCATAGTTCAGTTAGACATATTTCTTAATTAGCCTCACTGTCTGCTCCCCTCAAAGTAATTAACTTGATCAGAAAAGACCTTGCCTGAAGTTGGAGTACACTCGGAAAAAAACCCGTCATGCCAATGACTAACTACATTAAATATTCTGAAATCATATGTTTATCCCAAGCTGTCTGCAATTAGTATGCATAGAGAGCAGTCTAATTTTAAATCCTCATAGATTACTCTCGGGGAAGTGATCTGGGAATGTGCCATCGTAATTTATTTGGCTCAAGGTGTTGCTTTTTCTTTCCTTTTCAACTTACACAACATTGTTGAACAGGTTTTGTAGTATAACAACAACCAAATTAAAATTGAACATGACACTTTGGCTTCTGCTTGTTTTTACTTCCTTTTTGGAACACGTGCAACATGCATCTTTGTGTGTGCGTGACAGAGAGACAGCAGAATCCATAGAGACTGGAAGATAAAGCATCACATGATGGGCACTGTAATTGCATCTGAGACAACGAAGCACATTAAAAAAATCCCCTCCATTTCTCGCATGTTTTATTGCCTCGTCCTCTCCTCTTGATGGAATTATTACCCTATTTGTCCTAAGAAAGAGGATGCTGGCAGAAACCTTTCAGACAACAGGCCCATCCCAGAGGGTAGATTGGGTAGTGATATGGATTTGCTCTGACACAGTGACAGAGACCCACAGTCATATCAGTGGGGAGAGGATTTAAACCAGCGATGGGTCGTCATTTCGCTGGCGTCCATCATTTCTCTGTCTGTGGTCCTGTGGTGTTGGGAGGGAGGATGCTGGAACAGCTGCATATTATTATCACGCCCGACACGATATTTTCATTTATCTACCAGAAACATTTCATTGTTCAGCTGTACCTCCTATTCACTTGCATTTCCCAAAACAAAAGGCAAAATCCCTCTTCCCTACAGTCACCGAAGCAGATTTTCGGGATTCTTTTCCATTCTCCATTTCCTAATCTTTTGGTATAGATCTGCGGGGCTTACAGTCTGATTGGCTAATGATCTATTTTGAGCGGTTGGAAAATATCTGTCTCAGTTAGCTCTGCCGTTGAAAAGTTTGAGAGATGGCGCTGAAGAGTGCGCAAAAATCAATAAACCTATCAGAGAATGGTGACATGATATATGCTGGCTGGGCAGCCGCTCCGCCAGAGCAGGAGGACTTGGCACCGCTATGAAAAGATGAATATACGCTACTTAAAATATCATAAACTGTGCACACTAAAAACAAAACTTTATCGGTAGTCGCCTTCACCTATCATTTATCATGGGAAGTGTTGTTTAGACCTGTAAATACGAAGCGTAAGTTGGGCCCGAGTGGCGCAGTGGTTAGAGAGATCGTCCTATAACCAAAACATCACAGGTTTAACGGCAATGTGTCTTGTCAACGTGTCCTTGAGCAAAACACTGAAGCTCCCCCCTGCTTGGTCATTGGAAGATTCTCTGGATAAGCGTGCCAGCTATAAATACATTTTGCCACTGCCCTATTGGTCCTCTATTACCTGAATGCATTCCAAACTTTATTGCCATAATCCTCATTGAATATATTTGCATTATACTTGCAATTACTGCGCTAATCTGCAAACATGTTCTCTATGGCAAGTTGGTGTTTTCATTCTTTTCCAATCCAGGATTTAGGGGTGTTATGGGAGCCATAGCATTGTCTGAGCATGCATGGTTAAATGAAGAAATAGATTTTGTTAATGAAAAATGCAACAGATGGTGGCTGTAAACCCGGTCCCTGCAGAGCATGAACATTTCCTGCAGAATGAAGGAGAGCGGATTAAGGTCATTTTTGCCTGCTTTTTCAATTTATAAATTCATGCTCAGAGGGAACTGGAAAAAAAGGGACTGGCATCCTGCCTCGACACTCTCTGGGAAATTCAAATGTCAATGAACACATATTGGAAATGTGCAAATATTAGAACAAAAAACACAATTTTAGGAGCAGAACATTAAGGCAACCATCATAGAAGCCTATCAGACATAGACGCTGACGAGGGCCCATCCAAAGAGCCAATTTCCCCAAAGAAAGCCTGTTTATCAGCATGAAAACAAGACTGGAGTTGATCAGAGGTATGCATTGTTTTAAAAGATGAAAACATAGAGAGTGGCATTCACTCAGCTAACATTACAATTCTTAATCCATCTCATATAATGCGCCCAATGTCAATTTGTGATTCGAGCCCCATTTCTCTGACAATGTTCAGGAGAAAAACCCAATTCATGATAGCTCAGTCTTTGCCGATGTGTCTTGCCTACAGACTCGGGCCAATGTCGTTTCAATGTCATAATTTGAATAGAACAATCCTTATGAAAACAATGGCCAATTTTCAGCAGACAAATTGCATTTCAATTTTCTCAGAGTGAACTGAATGTTCTCTCTCTCTCTCTCTCTCTCTCTCTCTCTCTCTCTCTCTCTCTCTCCCCCCCTGTGTATTTCTGTGTCACATCTCTTGATACAGAGTTTTAAAACTCCCTTCAACACCGCAAAAAAAGATCCTTTGCTTGTGTACACCATATGGGAGGTGATCAAACAGCCAACTCGATGTTAGCAGTGACAATGCATCGATAGCAATGGGGTGGGGAAAAAAACAAAAACGAGCCACCGACGGGGGTACCATTAGGAGGATAGCAATGGAAAGCACCCACGTTCCACACAAAGCACCCACATGGCAATTCCCCAGCGAGCCCACAAGCCAGTGGCCATGACAGATGCCTGGGACGCAGAGCGTTAAGTGTCACGTATCTGCATATGTTTTTGGCAGTGCTCTTAGCACCACGCGCACTAGGAGCATATGTCTGATGAAGGTCAGTGATTTGAAAACAAGCTCCTCTGCAGTTGCCACCGCTGCCGGAGCTACTGGAGCTTTTCATTCTCCCCTTAATCCCACAATAAAATAATACAGTTCACGACTGGCAGATGGATCTGACAGGACGAGGATGATACACAGAGTAAGGCAGAGGGAGGGTAAGTGGCGAGCAGCTACATTTCCAAGCCAACCGGGTGTGGAGATGTCTTTACTGCCACGGCTATGCTTATTTATCATTTACCAAAGTGGGATGGAAGGGGAGGTGACTAGCGAGCATTTAACCACTTCCATCTGGGCTTTAACCCCAATCTCCTCATTGGTCCAAAAATTGTCCGCCAGCCTCGACGTCGTCATTACCATCCATCATCATCAGCATCTCTCACAACCTGGTGTTAAACACATAAACATTCTGCCCGAGGAAAAAGAAGTTACGGCCCGGGCGTGATTTCGAGATAAATTACAACGGCGTTGTGATTGTAATCGGCAAAGCCTCAGGGGGTTTAAGGCGTCATCGCGCTCGCCGGGAATACGAGGACAAGACAAGTGGGAGGAGATGAAGAGTAAGGTAGTAATGTAATGAAAAACAGGGATGTTAAGAGATTGGGAGGGAGATAGTTGGGGGAAGGGAACGAGGAAAGGATGCTCCCCATTGGAATTCATATCCTGCATACAGAACACATGAGAGAGAGAGAGAGAGAGAGAGAGAGAGAGAGAGAGAGAGAGAGAGCGAGAGAGAGAGATGTGTTTTTCTCAAAGAGCAGATTTCTCTCTCATCTCCATCCAGTCTGAGAAAAAATGTAATCAATCTACAGCAAGAACCTTGTGTCCCAAGAAATCCACCCACTCCACATCCATGGACAAAACAAAGAACTGAGACAAAAGAGTGTCAGAGTACGATAATCTCCATTCCCATCTCTCCTAATCCGAGACCCTGGCTGCAAGCAGATGGCACCCTTAAAAAAACAACTAGCGTGAGGCCTTTAAGGCAGAGCATCAAAACAGGAAGGGGGTGGGGGTGTATACAATATACCACCTGCAGAAACAGAGACTCATGTGCAATGAATGCAGCGACAACACACCCTCACTACAGTAGTTTTGTACTATTTCAGACAGAGAATTCCCCCCTTATTCACTATGTATTACAATGCATGTGTAAAAGGAACAATTCCAGAGGGACAGCAACCGTAGTCTTCAATTCACTAACACTACCTCAAAATGCAATTAATCGTATGAATAGAGGAAAAGGGAAATGTTTTATAGCAACTACATTTTGCAAATATATTGTTTTTTTTCAACATATGCTTGTGCAATTTCATCCCATCTTATCTTAAAAAACACTTCCTGATCACAGCCCTATAGCCCACAGCTTCCAGGTGTACGTGACTCATAAGTGCTTTTGACAGTAGTACACAACTGAAGGAGTGAACATTGTAAAAGCCACGTTAGTAACGGTTGAAAGCGCTTTGCATTATAATAGTGGACTCAGTGCTGCTGTGCATCTCTGCAAACTACCACACTAGCAATGCTGAGTGCCTGTAGTTGCTCCATTATGCTATATCTCCCAAGTACACACACACGAACACTCCCCAGGTCCGTGTTCCCATGTGCAGTAGTGTGTCTGTGATATAAATAAAACACAGCAAAGTGGAACACTCTCCCCCCTCTCTCTCTCTCTCTCTAACTCTCTTTCATCCATCTCCTCCACCCCCACTAAGCATGTTCTATTTCAGCGCAGTCACCAGCTCCTGCTCCCAGCGCGGCAGCCGTGGCCTCGTTCACACAGCAAAACATCACCCCACCAGCCTCCCAGCGGTACCTACACTACCTACTGCTTAATTCTGCCTGGAGCACTAGTACAGTAGGTCTGATCCGTACAAACTGTACCCTACGCTCAATGACGGACGGATACACATATACACGTGCTCCGATCCCCTCATCCTTATTTACATCACAAAAGAAAACACCGACAGTGACGATATTCTTAGTTTGTCTCAGCACGGACTCACACTGGAGGATTACACAGTTTGAAAAGGCTTTGATAACAGCCACTGACATGAAGAGCCATCAGTATCTAACCACTATGCACAGAGAACCACAGGAGATCCATAAATAACAACCAATACAACAACAACAGTAGCAGAATCAGGAGCAGACCTCCATCCTTCAAACCATCTCCAAAGCGTGATTTTCCAGGATGAGACTAACAGGAGATTACAGTTTTCCTGCTTTTCTTTGCTTTTTGTTTTGTTTTCCTGATCACATCCCTGAATGCCTTCAGATCAGCAGACACAGACATGTCACAGTAAATAAGACTCACATGTGTTCTTGAGTGGGGCAGGGGGGCTGTCCGTGCTCCATGGACTCGTTGGCTCCCATTCTCAGCTACCTCTGACTCCCCCTTTCTGGCCTGCTCCTGCTCCTGCTCCCCAACCCCCCTCCACATCAACCTGCTCCCCCCAGACTCCTGCTCCTCTCCTCTCCCTGCGATCCTTCCAGCGCGGTAGACTGTGCCAGAGGAAGCGAGCGCTGGCTGAGCGATGTGATGTGAGTTATCTCGCTGCAGTGCAGTGGGTGAGAGTCCTGCTGGCATCAGGAGCAGAGCAGTGGATGATTCAGAGCTCTTCACTTTATGCATAGCATCCCTGATCCCCTAATCCTCTGTGGTTATAACTATGAATATCTCTATTTCTCATGTGGTGGTAGCAGGTAGAACGACGCAGACGGAATAGATCTCGAACAGCAGAGTGTGAAGGACAAAATAATCCAAAAAGGAAACCAGAATGGAAAGATAATCCCAATGTGTTTCTCCCTTGCATGTGTGTGTGTGAGGTGCCTTGTCTCTGTTTGGTTGCTGATGTCGCTGAGCTGTGTTGCTGCTCTCTCTGCACCTCCCTCCCCCCATCTCTCCTCCACTCTCCACCCTGATACCAGCCTCCTGCGCCTTTAAAAAGACAAGCAGCTTTTTCTTGCCTGCCACCGCCACAATGCAGGGGAGTCAAACAATAGCAGACCCCAAACCACACCGATTAACAGGAGCTTTCTCAATTGCTTTGTCGCTGTCCGTTTTCCTCCCACTCACAGCAACCATACCTCTCCTCCTTTCTCTTTCTCCTGTCAGGATCCCCCTCTCTCAGCCCGATGAGCTGCATGGTGAACGTGTGATTTTGTGCCTCCTTTTCACACAATGGAAGCTTCCAGCAGGCAGCATGGCCAACCAGAGTGATGCATGAGGTAAACAATAGACCCTGAGAAACTATGTGTGCATGTGCATTATTCAACTCCTGACCTATTATATCCTCCCTCTGTCAAGCCCCTCCACCAGCAACGCTATGCCAGCACACACGAATACATAGATAAAAGTACAACATCTTTCAGAAAAACCAATAAGGAAGACAAACAAGACAAAAAACATTTTCATTTTGTTTCGTGGCAGCTTGATTTCATCAGTGTCTTCCGTTGCTGAAGAGACAAGGACAAATGCATCATGGCATATGAGCTCCTAGTCATTTCAAAATGAGTGCTGCTGATGTTGACTCCCTGGGGAGCACGTTGGATTGATCTAATTTACTGGCACTCACAATCAAACCGTGGAATGCATCAGACGGGAAGAGCATTAATCCCACTGTCTGTCCCTCTCTGTATTTGATCAATCTGTGCGTTAGAGAGACAGAAAGCGGGTCCTGCAGGGCTGCAGGGTGGAAATAAGAGCTGGAACAGGTTCTACAAATCCCCATTGATTGTCTAGGAGCAGTGGGGAGCTAGACTGAGAAGGGCATCTGAAATATGAGTAGAATAAATCCATTGTACACTCATGGGAAAGTGAGGGGAGTGGGGGCTCACCACAAAAGCAACCTTGGCCTGCAGCACTTCCGATCACATAAACTTGCTGCATGTGGGTTTCAGGTGACTCTGCCTACACAGTATAGAACGCAACCTAACATCCCGTTGGAAAAGGGGGAGAGCTCACATGAAACTTGAAGTCCATTAACATGAGTTTCCCAGAGAATATTGACGTGGTTCTATAGTCTCTGATGGGCTGTCAATGTTTCACAGTCCTAAGGGACAAATACAAATGCTGCCCGCTCTACCACTGACAACAGGGACCCCCACTGCAGCAAAAACATTGATTGCTATTTGCTACTGCCAAGCAGACCCCCATGACAGCTGGGTCAAAAATAAACCCATGGACCCAGGAAGGGAAAGCAGAAAAGCATGTGTGAGTGTTACATTCTGTGTGTTCCAAATGAAAATGGATAGAAACACTAAGACTCTGGCCCAGCACTGAAGAAATAAAAAATTCAACAAACTCAGGCACTGGAAGAGATGGCCATGGCGGGTTTTTCTGAAAGATTCATAACCTCGCTCTGGGGGAATCGGGGTTGTCACGGTCCACATACTTGTAGCATGCAAGTGGGTTTGAATGCAATAGCCTGCGCTTTTAACCAGACTGTTTCAGGGACATAGGTTGACGCTTACTGAAAAGGTTCACATCTTGAGACAAATCTTACTCAAATCTTAATAGAAAAGTATTGGATGTCTTGAAAGGAAGCTTAGCTAGTGCTCAATAAGATGTCGAGACCTGAACCCGCCCTGAAATTTTGGTTCTATCTCTATCTTACTAATAGGGGCGGCAATAGCTCAGTTGGTAGAGCAGTCATCTGGGAATTGGAGGGTTCCCGGTTCGAGGCTCTTCCTGGTAACGTGTCGAAATGTCCTTGAGCAAGACACTGAACCCCTCACTGCTGCCGACGAGCAGGTTGGCGCCTTGCATGGTTGCCGTCGGTGCATGAATGTGAGAGTGAATGGGTCAAATGTGAAGTGTATGAATTGTAAAAGCGCTTTGAGTGGTCTCTAGAAGACTAGAAAAGCGCTATATAAATACAGTCCATTTACCATCTTTCTGATGACACGATTGCGATCAAGTGGCCATTAACGGTCCACCCAAGAAATGCAACAGTGTGCAGTATCAAACACAAAGCAGGTTGAACGCTGTGTTTTAGAGAATTCAGGGTTACTGTGTATATGACATGATGATCTTCCCCTCTGATACTCCTTGGTCTCCTTCCCCTAATCCCACCAACTGAACAGCTCTGAGATCAGGCAGGGGAAAAGCCCAGAGCTTTACTTTTCAAATGCCAAGACAAAGCTTCAGTTCTCCTATAAACAGTCTCTCCTGGGATTGATGTCTTAAGGCGGTGTCTACAGTACAAAACATCCTGTCTGAGCGTTGTAGACTTTATCCTTCTGCACTTACAGTATATCGTCTTACAGCACTGCTTCTGGCAGTACAGTACAGTCAACTGTGTATACATGTTGAGCTACAATGTCGTGCACGAGACTACAAAGACAGATAATACTTTTCTGTTAGAGTGATTTCAAAAAGTACTTTGCAGTTTAGAGGCTTCGTCTTCTCTTCCACAAAACAAAATGTTTCAACAAAGGAGACGACCAGAGGGACAGCAGAAGAATCATCAGGGCACGACAGCAGGAAAACAAAGACCCAGAAACCCACAAACCCTGTTCTCTAAATCACTAGCAGGTGTTTTGGTCAGAAAAAAGGTAAAGGGGCAAGAAATGGTTTCTCTAAAAATGCAGGAAAGTAAACAGGGTTAGCTGTTAAAACCTATAAAACACAACCCATGATCATAACGGTTACAGTGGTGACATAATCAGTGCTTTACTTCTGGCCAGTCGTGGTTGGGAGGTTTAGTAACATTGTTTACATTGAATCCAGAAAGACAAGATGTAATATTTAGTAGAATGTATGCCTTTAACAGCAACATTAGAACTCTGAGATATAACCTCGGACCCTATTGGATGCTTGGTTAGGATTGGTCCACAGGACGTAAGGATGGGTGGTGTCAGGGTAATCTAGGTTGTGTGAATTGATTGATTGATTGATTGAACCTTTATTTATCCCCGTGGGGAGATTCAGGTGTCTAAAAACAGCAACAGCAGCAATTAAAAGTACAGACAGACAGCAGGCAGACGGAAGACAGTAAGAAATAAAAACAGATAACATAAAAACAATAAAAAGATAAAAACAGCAAAAAAGAATAAAAAATAAGAATAAATTAGTCAATGTGCGCGGTTTCTTCAAAGTACAGTAGTTACTTTAAAGTGCAGAGCTATGTGCAATATTGCACATGCGAAGAGCAAGTGCAAGAATGCATAGTGCTGCAGCAATGACCTCAATTCTTATTATGGAGCCTGATGGCCACG
>CABFOS010035795.1:0-10620 GCA_900660315.1 Diretmoides pauciradiatus
GGTATAAACAAGTTCAATTTAAGACTTTTTAAGACCTTTTTAATACCACTTTAAATTAAAGACCAAACTTGCAATGGAAATACACACAAAAAGTGAAAATAAACTCTTTCCAAACACAATGATGTCACTTAAGGTAAAATGACAATTGGTTGAGTTTAAGAACATTGTCCAAATGTGTTTATCAATGTGAAAGGACAACACAAAAATATCATTGTTGTCCTAAATGATATTTATTATTACAATATTCTCAGAACATTTAATATCAGTGGACAATGCATTTGACTTAAAGCATTTAGGACCCATCCAAAGATAATTGAAGACTTTTTAAGGCCTTTAATTAGTAAATGTGTATTTAAGACATTTTAAGACTTTTTAAGGACCCGCGGCCACCCTGGTGTGTGTGTGTGTGTGTGTGTGTCTGTGTGTGTGTGTGTGTACATGCCTGTGTATGCGTGCAAGTGTGTATAGACATGCACCCTTTGCCTTGGCATCCATCTTGCCTCCCCTACCTTTGGCCAGTATTGCTGTCACATAGCCCCTCTGTTTTATGTGTCTGGCCACAGTGTGTTAGTGGGCCTCACCATTTAAATGTGCTTGGCTCACTTCGTCTGTGCCAACTTTTATTACTCTATTTAGCAGTCTTACTGATAGCTGCCTTTCCCCTGTGCCGGCCAGGCAGTAGGCATTATAGATAACTTGATTCCCCATTCTGCCATCTGGGAAAGACATTAGCACCAGTGTTCACAGTGCTAGTTTCATTAAATCAGCAGGATGTTCAACGTAGACTACAGCACTTTAAAGGGTGCAATATATGCAAACACAGTGAATTCATTAAAGAGTAAGTAAAACGGAGGAATTGAGAATATGATTTGAACTAAAGATGTATGTTGGCATCCAGGTTTCACACAAAAAATGTAACTTCAGATAAACAAGCCTTGTTTCTGTTTGCACTGTGTTTTCTCTATATCTTTCCCCCATCTGTGGTGGTACAGTAGGAAGCATAAAGCCATATCATGTAGGGGGTCCAGGGACATCCTCCCCCAGGAAGAACATGTTTATATGAAAAACAAAGCCATTTCACCTCAAAACCAGTGTTATTAAGTCAGAA
This sequence comes from Diretmoides pauciradiatus, assembly GCA_900660315.1. Classification (NCBI taxonomy): domain Eukaryota; kingdom Metazoa; phylum Chordata; class Actinopteri; order Trachichthyiformes; family Diretmidae; genus Diretmoides; species Diretmoides pauciradiatus. The sequence goes on from CABFOS010035795.1 coordinate 1,109, forward strand.
AATTGCTGTCAGGAAATATGACTCAGACTCAGAATACGTTTAAGATCAAATCATCTTTTACTGCTGTGTTAAAAATAAATATAACACCTGCCTCTATACTTAAAGAGACCATTTAGAGTAAAAATAATAATAATTTTGCAAATATTTACAACATGGTGGGTAATGATCTTACCATGGTAGGTTGCCATGTATAGGGGAAACACTGGTTTGCACTCTTTGGCCCATAAGACATGAACATTACCTCATGAACAGGAATGAAATTATCATGAAATTATCATGAATTAGGAACAGGGTGAAGAATTGTAAGTCAGGAGACCATCCCTGAACTGGAGGTTCAAGCCTCTAAGCGTCTCCCCTGCTGAAGGGTAGAACAAAACACAGAATCTGAAGGTACCTTTATTTGTACTTTTCCTAGTGTGTCCAAGCCAGAGGAGACAGTTCGAGCCTGAAAAGGTCCTTAGACTGAAATGTATACCTACATCAAATCTCGAAGACGGGAAGACAACGGCGTCTTCACTCGATGTGGTTTGTTTAAAATACAGAATGAGCTGCACTATTTGTTCAAAACAACTAGAAAGCGCCTACAAGTGAAATTATATGTTCATAAAACTTCTCATTCGCATTCCCATGGGAACAGCAATTTGTTTAGCTTTGGTTGGCATGCAGCTTCCAAGGATTTGCACCCACAATTTGATGCCATCAATTCCTACCATTGTGGATTTGTTTGCCTGAATGAAAATCATCCAATGTGGACTGGCTTACTGGCCACTATAACTATTGGAGATTAGGCGTGATGGGGGATATATATTTTGTGCGGTGACTCTTATTTGGGGAGAATGGGCACATGGCAGACTAATCAGAAACAGTCCATTGGAGGGATGAACCACTTTGAGGGCTGTGTTGAAGGAAAGGGCTGATTTGTACACAGCAGATAAAACGTAGGATTTGAGCGTAAAAGTGGTTTTCCTTTAAGGAGCCACAAATGAAGACGGTTCATACTGAGGACTCCACACATTTTCCACCCATACCGCAGTCTCCTTCGATTCAGGGAAGAAATGCTCGGGGATTTTCTCTCCTCTCTGTGGTTTAGGGCCCACAGCATCTTGTTAAATAATGACTCCAGCTTTAATTGATGAGAGAGTAATTTGGGTTAGAGTGATTTTTAAATGGTCATGGTAACACAGCTCAATTTTGGGATACTTTTCAGGGATATGGATTAAGAATTTTTACAATAGGATTTTACAACATTGTTTTTCTGCACACTTGTCAGCACATGCCTCTTCCACTTACCATGTTGTCTGCAAAATAACAGTTACAATCTGCGTGTTGGGCCTTATTTGGAAAACTTGAACCATCTTAAGCTTATAGATTGGCTTTGCTCTCGGTTGGTGAGTTACTGAGCGAGCCGCTGTTGCCAATTGGACGGAAACCATTCACATTTAAAAATAAGACTGTATTCTTAGAAATAATTTACAACAGTTCTTGACACGTCCCATAACCCTGTTGGAGGAGGCTTCATTTTTTGAAGTGGATTATGGAAACTCACACCACTAAGAAAAGCACATACTGTACTAACCAAATAGTAGGTTTAATGATTATGTTTTTGCATGTATTATCTATTCTGTCTTCTACCTGCATGTTTTAAATAAAGTGTAAACACACCACATGCTGAATTAACAAGGTATGCACGTGTCCTTCATGCATGGTCCCATCTTATTTGCCAAGGGACCCATGGTAGGCATATATAGCTTAAAAGCGCAACTTGGTTCGTGATTTGTTCCATGGTTTTATTAAATCCCCAACCACACACTTATTAATTCTTTATGTTAGATTTATGTGAACAGAAAATAATTGCTTACATGTGTAGGAGATCACCCAGTCACAGATTGCAATTTGGGACACATGGGAAAAAAGACAAGAGAAATCCACTTTAACTATGGAGGTTCACATGCAAACACATACAGTAGCCCCGCTGCCTTTCCAGAAAAATAAATACCATAATATAGATTTTCCTTGCCATATGAATGCGTGTCTTTGTGATGCGATATGCCATATGTATCCTCTCTGACTCAGTCCTTCCATTGGTTGTGTGTGATGGTGGTTTTTGCTAAGAATGGCCACACCACAGCACCGTCTGGTGACATACAGTGCAGCACGCAAAGCGGAGCATCACGAATGGTCATTTTCTAAACACAGACATGGCCAAGTTCTAAAACACTTTCACATGTTGAACCTTCTCACACGACTTCAATAAAAATTCATATTGAGAGCTGGCATTTGGAATCCTCCGCACAAAGAGCTATGCGAGTCCATTTCAAGTTTTCGGGTGACTTTCAATTAAAGACGGCACAGTCCAGTGTTCTGTGCATTCATTTTAAGAATAGGCTACAGACACAGCTAAAGATAAAGCTATCCTCCTTAAATTATCCAGAACTGCTTTTTGAACATGGACATAAAGAGCTGCTTTCTGTGCAAACCTGAGAGATTTGACCCACTAACCTCCAGCAAGATATATTGTAGACGTCTACGCTGTAGTGATGAACGTCTGCTGATGGCTATGAATGCACATGGTTAAGACTGTAGTAACATGTCAAACACAAGCTGAGTGTAAAATGAACCTCACACCAAACTTCCTGCCTGTCTGTGTCTGTCTCTCCCTGGTGTCCCTTGTCATAACAGCAGGCCTGTCACCTTTAGTCTGTGCTCACCTCTGCTTTCACACACAAGGGGGAGGGAGGGGAACGTCTTCTGACAGATGTAAATGATACCATTTTCTACGGGCAATGTCAACTTGTGAAGGCTTACACTAAGCATATGTAGGAGAAACGCTAGCATACAGTAAGCACAAGGAACAGCGGATTTACTAGGAAATTCATTTTTGGCTCAATTACTACCTGGCTTGATTTGATCTCGTGCATGACATTATTGTTGGTGTGCATTTGTGTGTTGGGCGGGAGGACTGTGGTCTCCGGGTAATCCACTCCACACTGAAAGCATTGAGTGTTCCTTCTCAGACTTCTCAACATGCCACTTGAATGCTAAACCAGAACTGCGCTCAAGCTTTGAAGCCATTGTTAAGGCCTGAGAGGGAGTAATACCCTCAGTCACGAGGGGACAATGACTAGCATGATTCATATCTCATAAAAGACGACACCTGTGTGAGCATATGCCGTATTATGTGCTGCACTAACTCCGTTCTAACATGGCGGGGAAAACATGGCGCTGGTATTGCTGCAGCTACGTTTCCCAAATCCAATTGAATGTCATAAATGTTCTAGTAGTAGACACTTATAACCCCAGTGTCCCCCGAGGGCCAGTGCTTGAGCCTCATGAGACTTGGTGATAAGATGCCCTAGAGGTGTGGGATGATGATGTACACAGAGACTCGGGTTACAGCAGACTGGCCCGGGACAGGCTAAGGGAGGCTCTGATTGATCCTGAAAATGGAGAAGCCTGTGGGAGAAATGTAATTGAACCTGGAACAGATGTTAAACACCCCTGGAAAAATGTGGTTACCATGCAGGTAGACTGCCTTTCTGTACCACGCAAGCCCAGCACAAAGTCACACTGGATGAAAGGAGATATCGTAAGTCACTTTGGTCAAACTTATTGACAGGGATTCTGTTCATTTAAAATTTGCGTTTCAGAGCCCTGTTGGTGTATCAAATCGCTAAAAGCAACCACTTCTTAACTTTCAGTGTGGTGAAGTGAAATTACTGAGACAGAATCAGATCATGTTTGAAAGCTTCACTGCTCTAGAAGTTTTCATGAAAAAAACATACTGCAGTTGTCAGAGAATGAAAGGAAAAGCTGTGAAAGAGCAAAATGTGCAGTGAAAACCAGAGCCATCAGATATTGAGTGGATGTCAAAAAAGAAGAAAAAGAAAAAGAACAATGATTCATTGATCAGTTACAATATACTAGCAGATTCTGTTGATACTGTAGTATACAGAGAACAGAGGACATGTGGTATATGACCCAGTGAAAAAATTCTAACAGAAACTAAACCATCTCTACTTAGACAGCTAGCAACGTAATATGTTTCAGATTTAAGGGGAACACAGAGTAGCCAGTGCTAAACCTTCCCTGGCTTCTCAACCTCTTGGCTAATATAGCCAATTTCTCAACTTTAACTCATCTGGGATATTAGAGGCTCCATCTATTTGAGATGTTTAAGACTCCGAAGTATGTGCCAACATAAATTTGGTATGTGGTATTTGATGTGATTATAAGTAATATCCTCTAAGCTGATTTGGATTGGATGAGCACACATCATTCTTCTCCTAATTACAGTGTGGGAATATCAAAACGCTATAGACGTTGTGCTGTGTATCTTTGCATTGAATTGCTGTTGATGTGATGGTGGTTAAAATGTGAGCTGAAATAAAGACAATGACAACAGTCAATTTTCAATTTCATTGTTTGGTGAATCATTTAAAAAACATTAGAACGGCACTCATTTAAATTTGTTAACTCAACTCATCCATCAATGATACCAGGGAGTATTCACAAATACAGTGTAACCCACTGGCAGCTTTGGATATCAGAATGTAGAGTTTAGTGAATATGTGGGGCAGCACTGCCACCTGCTGAGCAAGTCCCCTCATAAGAGACAGATGATGAAATCAGGAGGTGAACTTTCCAGTCACATTCACTTTCTTATATAACTCTTTATTACTTTATTATCTGTTTTTGCCTAATATGTGTCTTTTGACTCTCTAACACAAGTTTGTTACTTATGGTCTTGTCTGTCCACTTTGAAGGTCATGGTAATAATGTCCTCTATCCCGGCCTCCAGCTCATCATGCTCCTGTACAGCGGAGACACCTTTGGGGGTGCCGGTCAGAATGAGGTCCCCCTCCTCCAGGGTGATGATCTCACTGATGTAGCTGATGAGGTAAGGGATGGAGAAAATCATCTGGGAGGTGCAGCCGTTCTGTCGCAGCTGGTCATTCACCTTCAGCCACAGCTTGACGTTTCCCGGATCAGGGATGCGTTCTTTAGGGATGAACTCACTGACGGGGCAAGAGGTGTTGAAAGCTTTGGCCAAGGTCCAAGGCAGACCCTTGGACTTGCACTCATCCTGGACATCCCGAGCTGTCATGTCCAAGCACAGAGCATAGCCCGCAACATGGTCCATGGCAGTAGTCTGCGGGATGGCTGTGCCTCCTTTCCCAATGACAATCCCCAACTCAACTTCATGGTGCAGGTTACTAGAGTACAGCGGGACCAGAATAGGAGAGCCCTCTCTTACATATGCAGTAGGTGGCTTCAGGAACAAGACAGGCTCTGTAGGAACTGCATTCTTCAGCTCCTTTGCGTGGTCTGCATAGTTACGTCCTACACAGATTATCTTCCTTCCCCACTCCCAAAACCGAGATAGGTTTCGCGTAGTCATTGTGGTAGAGGTAAAGTGAGGTTTCAGCCGCTTCGAGACGGTTAAAACCTGTCAAACCTGCACTTTGACCATCACTGACGTCCTTCGACCCTATTAGGCAAACTACGGCGAGCCAGGAGGGACATACCACTAGCGCGTTCAATGCAATCCAAATAACCAATATAGGTCTTTTTCTACTATATATATTTATAATTTTAAACTTAAAAACGTTTCAAACGGCTGTATTAGTGTACCTTAGCTAACGAAGAAAGTATGTTAACCACGTCGTGTCGTGGACGACCACTTAGTTTGCTGGTGGAAGCCTGTTCCCGTTCTCGCGTCCATACTCCCCCAGACGCGATTGGCGGAAAAAGCGCGAGGTTAAAGTTGAAGAAGGGGCGGAACTAAACGCAAAAGCAAACTTTTCTGGTTCATGCTAAGTGATATAAGCAGATAGCTCCGGTGTTGTTATGTTAGTTAGGCTTCTAGTAGGGAGTGCCTGCACTCTTGGTGTACTCGGAGCGGCAAGAACCTATACGTCTGGTAGGTTACGTTAGCATAGCTTTAGCATGGCGCTAGCTGTCCTATAGGCTACCTGGGTGTTAGAGCCAGATAAGACACGCCTGCTCACAGAGATAGGTTTCATTTTGTGTTGTACTTGGTTTACAAGAGCTGTCAAGTCAACGCGGCTGCCCTACATAATCTCCTATTACCTGCTTTGGCATGTATGACATATGGCGTATGCGTACTACGGAAGCCGAAAGCGGCCGTGGTGGCTCATTTTTCCACTTCTGTCAGTTCGAGATGGTGTTTTCGAGATCATGACTTAAACTTAACAGCTGACTGGTTGTGGTTAAGGTGTTTCCTACCTGTGTCACAGCTTTAAACAGCATTAAACTAAATGCTGACGCGTTGATCACTCGTCACTTCCTCTTTAGTATGGCTTTGGACAGTCAGTGGCACCTGCTGTAGTACTGTATATGTTGTTTCTGTCATGCATTGAGTTGTCTCCTCCCGTGTGTATAGCACCCGTGAAAGTCCAAGCCCAAGCAGCTGCTCTTCTTCACACCCCAATAAGGAAAACCTCTCTGGTGGAACAAGCAAATATGAAGATAGAACTTCTCCCGGCACTCAGTGACAACTACATGTACCTTCTAATTGACGTGGACTCAAAAGAAGCAGCTATTGTTGACCCTGTCGAGCCAGTGAAGGTGTGTAGAACAGTCATAAGCTTCTTCTTTTTTTATATAGTGACATAAACCGACATCTCTGCTTTCACTTAGACCCTTTTGTGAACAGGCAGCTTTGCTTTTGACAGGTTATAGAGGCCATCAGAAAACATGGCGTAAGACTCACCACAGTCCTGACCACCCATCACCATTGGTAGGCCAAATGTTAACTTATCCCTTTTTATTTTTTTATTTACCAATAGACAGGATTTGATGATGCAGTCCTTTGTGCCATAAGTCAGGGCGAGTATTTATACAGAAGCCCATATTCAGATGTCAAGGGAATGATGTACGAACCCACAATTTCCCGAATTTCCCCCCACGGGAGATTAATAAAGTGTTATTAAATGGTCACTATTGTCAGACTACACAGTCATAAATCTATAGGGCCATCACAGTGCTACTAAAAAAAACATAATTTCAGATAGCATCCTTCAAACACGAGAGCTAACAAGCCAAAAATGTCAGTATACCTGCATTAAACCACCCTTCTGCTCTCTGCTATCTCACTTTTGACTCAAGAACCGCATCATGAGGAAAAATTGTAGGGGTGTGACAATATACCAACCGCTTTCTGTCAACAGGGATCACGCCGGTGGAAATGAGAAGATGCTGAGGCTAATGCCTGGACTTAAGGTCTATGGAGGAGATGACAGAGTTGATGCCATTACAAATAAAGTGTCTCACTCCAACACTTTTAAGGTAAACCCATCAAACCATATTATGTACTGCAGCAGTAATCCCTAAAGACCTCTTAGACGTTGCTCAGTATCTCTGTATTTTATTACAGATTCAAGATCAAGGTATGAATCTTAGCAGTTGCTGCAAGCAGATGTTCACCCACTGGTGTGTTGTTGTTTTCCTAGCTTGGCTCACTCAATGTTAAATGCCTGTTTACTCCGTGTCACACGACGGGTCACATCTGCTACTATGTGACAAAAGAAAACAGCACTGAGCCACCAGCTGTTTTCACAGGTATGTTTAATCACGTTGGTCTTCTAGATGAGCCGGACTATGCCCTTTAACTAATCAGCAGATTGTCATGGGTGACTTTCAATCTCCTTATGACACTTTTTTTAATGATTTGTTTTAATGCAGGGGACACGCTCTTTGTGGCTGGATGTGGTAAATTCTTTGAGGGTACAGCAGAGCAGATGTACAGGGCCTTGATAGAGATTCTGGGAAGCCTGCCTCCTGAAACGGTGAATATAGCGTGTTAGAGACTCAATCTGTGAACTAATATCAACTAATATTGTTGAAATTCTCAGATTAACACAGCTAAATCTGTGTTTCTACTGTGTTTTTTCCTTTGGTAATGTTCGTAAACCTTACACTAAAGTAGGTCGATGTTAAGTCAACATATGTGTAACACATACGTAAGAAACTTCATAAAAGCTTATCTGCATGTTAAACACTTAAACAATGAACAGTAATTTGCTTCAGATTTACATGTTGGAACAAATTTTCAGATTGGGGGCTTTGAAAATGGTTTTTTTGACAGACTACCAACGGTGTGTTTGTGTTTTAGCGTGTTTACTGTGGTCACGAGTACACGGTCAGCAATCTGAAATTTGCACGTCACGTGGAACCGGAGAACGACGTCATTCAGAAGAAACTTGCTTGGGCAAAGGTATTTGACCAACATGTGACATGAAAGTGATCATTGTTTTATCAAATGATCTGTCATTCACTGTTGAACATAAAAATAACTTTTTTTTAAATTCTGTAGGAGAAATGCAGCGATGGAGAACCAACCATCCCATCCACTTTGGCAGATGAATTCACATTTAACCCTTTTATGAGAGTAAAGTATGTACAACTTGATTGATATTAATTATTTCAAAACAATGCTGATACTGCATATATTGTTGTAAATGTATATTGTTTGATCTAATTCCAATTGATGTGTTATCTGAAATAAAATTTCAAAAAATCATGTTTATTTTAGAGAGAAGTCCGTACAAGATCACGTAAAACAGACAGAGCCTATTGAAACCATGAGACGTCTCCGGAAAGAAAAGGATGGCTTCAAGGTGCCCAAGGAGTGATGCTCGATGCTACCGTAGCTTTTTCTTTTTCTATACAGTTGCATAGAGCACTGTAAACTGTTGATAGTACACTACAGACTACATCTCCTGTCAATTTGCAAACCTGAAATACTATGTTCACACTTTTTCACTCTGCTTTCAGACCTAATATGGCTACAAGCTGCTCCGCATCCAAACAAAATTACATTTTAACAGGCATCAAGGAGAAAATGGGTTTAATATGTTTTAGCTGTAGTGTGTGTAGTTAATTCTTTAAATTAAAATCTGTAAATGCACAGCTTTAGAGTAAAAGGAGTATTGATATGTTGTAATATATTAATGTACAAATCACTCTTTCTCTTAATATTGAAATTTGTGAAAGCAGAGCCAAAAGCTTTAATGAGGCAGGGAGCTGCTTTAGTAACAAATTGTCTTATGTATAATGAGTGTAAATCACTAGGTGATACCTTGGTTGTGTCTATCGCTTGTACATGGCTTTCTTATCAAAATGTTTTTATTTTGACATGGCGTGTCCCCTATTTAAAGGCATTTATTGCATTTGCTAATTGTTTGGAAACTGTTAGTTTCATTTCTTTTATTCAAAGGCATTCTGTGAGCAAAGCATTTCCTCCTGGCTTGGTGTCTTGGCATCAAATGATCTTTGTATGTGGGGGGAAAAAACGTTTACATGGGCTCTTGCACGATGCTCTGTAGAAAAAGCAATAAACACATGCGGTGTATTAAGTGATTATGAGATCATTTGATTCATTTTGATTCTTCAAAGTTGACATTTCTTGTTGGATGTTTCCGGCTCGATTAAAATGCCTTGTGATTAATCCCCCCTCACACACACACACACACACATACCCCGGCCTGGAA
>CABFOS010036233.1:2965-23564 GCA_900660315.1 Diretmoides pauciradiatus
GTAGTGCGCGTGAACTGGGAGCGTCTGGAGGAGGACGTGATATCAAATTCTAAAAAAAAAACATTTCAAAAACTTGATATCACATTTCAGCAGAGGTGGAAGAAGTACTCAAGTCCTTTACTTAAGTAAAAGTAGAAATACCATAGTCTAAAAATACTCCATTACAAGTAAAAGTCCTGAATTCAAAATGTTACTTAAGTAAAAGTACAGAAGTATTATCAGCAAAATGTACTTAAAGTATCAAAAGTACTCAGTATGCAAATGGCACCTTTAAAAGTGTTACGTTATTATAAAATATTATATTATTTTGGATGATATTTTGGATGTTTGAAGTATGTCAAAAATGTACTTAAGTACAGTACTTGAGTAAATGTACTTAGTTACATTCCCCCACTGGCCACTAGCTAGTACTGGACCGGCCAAACTGTTTGCTCATTGTTATCTCCATCCACATAAAACATTCAGCTTTGGCTGTAGCATGTTGTATTTATCTGGTGGTATTAGCATAGTTTTTTCCTTTGGTAGGTGAGCGTTTCAAGAAGTTTCAATAGGTTTAGTACAGATCTGATCTTGAATTGAAATACTGCCCATCTCTGGCATTAAAGGATAATTTCGGTTTATTTCAACCTGGACTTTATTTTCCCATGGTCGTGTGTCTATGTGACTGGTGGGGAAAATAATTTTTGAAATTGATCCAGTATTAAGTGAGCACTGTTTTTATCGATTAGCAGCTAATGCGGCTTTAACGTCGCTGAAGTGCAAGTGCATAGTTCTCTAAAAGCATTTTTTTGCCACTGACAGGCTCCAATTGTTGTTCTAAGTGTCTGACAGGATCCAGACAGAGAAATAAAACATCTGTCTTTCGTCAGGAGTGAGACCTCTCGTTGCATATAGACCTATCTTTGATAGGGACACGCTGTTGTTGTGGCTATTTGTGCTCCAAGTGGATGCTAACACAATAACAACAGACCGGATCAAGAGAAAGGTAAAGACAAATGTTTTATTTCTCTGTCTGGATCCTTCAGACATTTATAACAACAATTGGAGCCTCAGTGGCAAAAAAACGCCTTTAGACTCTAAAGGCGGGTTTTTTTTAGAGGACTATACACTTGCCCTGAAGACCCGCGTTTTAGACGGACTCACTAAGCTAATAAGTGTTAACTGCTAGCAGCTATGGACAGTCATTACTGGACCAATTTCAAAAATTCTTGTTCCCATGAGTCAGTTAGACACACGGCCATGGGAAAATAGGATCCAGGTTGAAAATTACCAAAGTTATCCTTTAAGGTTAGTAAAATGTGTGATGATGTTACTCACTGAATTAACAGTGAGTAACAAATGTAATTCCTTATCGATTTACATATCACGCAAGACTCGAGTCTCCTTTCTTCACAACTGCAAATGCGTAAAAAAAAAAGACTAGTTTGGTGCATGTGCTCTGTTTTCCTTGTGTTTATCACTGTGTAATAGCCATTACCGATATTCTGGACATTGTTTCTCTGAAATCATTGTTTTTTTCATCAGATCATAGTGTTGCCACGTGTAGCTTGGAGTCATGGGACACCGTGTGATGTTTGCAGACATCCTTACAGCATAGGTGTGGATCGCCTGTTGATCGCTTTCCAAGGGAAAGTTTTCCATAAAGGATGTCCTTTGGCATCCGACCACCTTCCATGAGGATGGACACACAAATCTGTAGAGAGTGCTTAGTATTTTTTGTCTTTCCAGGATGTCTGAAAGTGTTATTTTGTTCTTCCAAGACGAGACTTAATCTGTAAAATTGTAGGATTATAATGGAAGAGGAAGCCATGAGGCTGTCGACTCCCTATCATGCTTGGCCTCTGAGGGCCTCTGAGGGCCAGGGTTCAGTTCCTTGTGGTTTCTCTGTGCAACTATTTATGCTGACTTCCTTCTCAAAATAAAGATGTGAAAATTTGAAAGAATTCAAACAACAAAATTAGACTTTAACAATCGTGTACATGCAAGTTTGTAGAAATCCTCTAAATGTTGAGTGGAGCTGAATGACAGGGCCTGAACTGTGCCGCTTCTCACTGGAACGACTTCACAAACTTCCCCCTTCACAGTCGCCATCAAAGAGCTGAATGGGATATGGAGTTTCATTGAGAAAAAAAGCACTGTCGAGTTGTTATGAGAGCAGAATGTGAAGTGAGAGTGGGAACTGTCTCTGAGGGAATGTCAAGGTTAGCCAGATTAGTTGTACTTCAAAGGGGCATGTTTGAGAGCATTCATCTTAGAATTGAGTTTTCATGTCAGAGGCTTCTCCCTTTGCCCCTACATAGAGAAGCTGACAAATCCCTAGGTCATTGTCAGTATCCAGAGGGGGTCTCACCGCTAGAGACCAAAGTAGCCTACCATACCAGACAGGCAAAGTCCAACACTTGAGGGAAACAGAGGTGTTAGACAGATAAAGCTCCCTTACCCTGTTGCTGCTGTTTGTGCATGTGCCCTATGATAACACATGTCAGCCGCTATCACACACTCCGAGTCGCACAGAGGTAACAGAGAGCGCCCAAAGCCCTGGGAAAACGTGGAGGAGCGTGAAATCACCTTGATCCAAAGATTCCTGCTGCATACCAGTCCACTGAACCCACCAGAGCACAGAGGCCCTGAGATGGGCAGATTGTACACCACAGGGCCACAGATCAGGAGAAAGAGAAAGAGAGAGAGAGACAGACAACGAAACAAAGACAAAAAGGGGGAGAAGGGAGGGGGGTGATAGTCAAGTTCTGTAATCCCACAGATTGGTTTGAAGCTTAACATCATCTTATGCATTTCCTGTGCTAGAGCAAATAAATCATTCCATGAGGGAGGCCTCTCTAGGATATAAACACAGGATTTACTTTGACGTGCCAGTTTCAGGGCCAAGCTTGATTACAGGTTGCCCATGTGCTATAAGTCAAGCTGCCTGTTTGGGTTTACTGACAGTAGAGAAGAGGATGCTATGGCTGGAATGCTGTGGTGTGAACAGTGGTGAACACTCCTCCCAGTGCTGAGTGATAGCTGGTTTGCTTCAGCCAGGGAGCAGATAAAGTGGCTTCTGTCCGTCACATGGTTGCATACTATGCTTTCACATCAACTGATTACACCCTACTGGAAGTGGGCTAAACCCCTGTTCCCAACCAGGAAAAGTCGACTACATAAATGTTCATGGATAGTTGCATGTTCTTGCTCTTTCGCGTGCTATTCTTGTCATGCTATCAGCACCGTGGAGCGCGCCTCTATCGCTAGTGTCACACATCAAAGCCATGCCGTCACTGCCACTCACTGCAGAGTGGTTGCAGGAAAGTGGGAAAGAAGATGTTTTCCAAGAGAAATTAGGTTAAAATACACATGGGTTTGCATGCATGTACAGCACTTCGTATTTTCAACATTTTACAACATGTTATAGACAAACAATTCACTCTTAGGAGTAGTACAGCAGTGTCTAGAGCAGAGGTTTTCAAAGTGTGAGGCTCCAAACAGTTTCAGGGGAGGCTCATTGAATGGAAGTGAAAAAATACAATTACATTAGTTATCAAAAGCAGATCACATAGAACAGCCTAAATGTGTGATTTGGTTAAAGAGATGGTTCAGAGATTCAGTAGTTTGGGGAAAATTTTCTGTTTTTTCCACTTCCCCAGAGTCAGAAAACGATAAATGTCTAAAACTAAGCAAGTAAACTAAGGGGGGTGAGGGAGTATCTGTCCAAGCTTTGTCTGAGGGGAGGCCCACAGTCTCAGACTTTGAAAACCCCTGATCTAGAGTATTGCCTTGCTCAAGTTGCATTGTGCACATACTGTATACTACTGTTTTATGCCTGACTAACCCCCGCCATCAGTCTTTGGAATGTGATTGGAAGTCCTGTGGTGCAACCAGTTAATTTGCAGTCGAATGCCCAGCTAGATCTGAAAAACAAATGGAAAGTCATCAAATCAGCACAGGAAAAAGAGGGTGTTTCCCACACTGTGTCTTTGGAATGTTTTGGCTAGACTGAAAGCCATCATTGAAACCCAAATGCCAACATTTGAAGAGACAATGATGGGACAGATAGCAACATCCGGGCCTGGTCTTTAGTCTGGGTCCTGAACACAAGAGGGTTTCTTTTCTACAACTTAGGCCTGGGTCACTGCTGTGTCCCCCCCTCCTCCATTAAGTCTGTATACAACTCTGACGTCCGGCAGCTTGCATCCCTCACTCCTACCAGAGCCTCAGAGAACATTGCCCTATTCTCCACCATGCACTCAGGAGTGAGAGAAGGAGAGAGACCCAGAGAGGAGGGGAGAGGAAGAGGAGACACTAAACAAAAAGGGTTCTATATAGTACCAGAATATAGTTCTGGTATTCCTTTAGGCGTATACCATAGCAGCATCCTTTGTGGCGGGGTAAAGAACCCTTAAAGAATGTGAGAAATGTCCCAGATTGGCAGTATTAAAAGTTTTTTTTTTCAAGAACCACACTGGGTCGTTTATTCTGATTTGTCTGTTTTTTCTTTTATAATAATATAAATGGTCAGAGGGTTCTTTAAGTCCTTACGGTTTCGTATAGAACCAGTACCCTAACTAAAGAACCCTCGAAGAACCCTCCTTTTTGTGTGTGTAGGGGGGTGGGGTGAGACTCTTAGCACAAAGGGGAAGCCTGGATTAAGTCATGAGTGGCAAGCGACATAGGTTGGATTTTAAGTGGGTGAGATCACATCCTCTTCATTAAACTGTTAACAAACTCATCTTCTCTTCAAGTACAGAAGACAAAACTGATCCAGAAGATGAGCTGTGTGTCTTTGTCTGATTGGTGTGTATGTCTGCAGAAAATAGTGTATGCATGTAAAGTAAGCCCATGTTCGCTGTATGTGAGTGTGTGTGCATGCACGAGAGACTGCTGTTCTTCATGTGAGGGTACAGCTAGTTGTCTGAGTGTTATATAATACTGCAGAGGGGGCCCCCTGTTCTGTTCCAGCTCTGAAGTTCCCCAAGCTTTCCTCCACATTTGCCTCAGAGCACACAGACGTCGCAAGGCGGTGCAGAAGACAGGGGACTGGGCGGGGGCCAAGAGGCAGCGGCTGCCTGTCACAAGGGAACAAGTGTGTGTGGTCAGAGATTAGGGAAGGAAGGACACAAACAAAAATTCCGGTGAAGGAGCTCCTGTGGCAGCTGTGGTTTACTGAGTGGAAAGGATGCTGGACAGCTGGAGCAACCTGATTGGCCATCGAGGCCGAGCAGGCGTGTCCTGGCCATGGCCAACTTCCACCGTGAAGTCTTAAATGAGAAGAGTGACAATTCATCAGGGACAGGATGTCCAATAGGAAGACCGATCCCAGCGGTAGATGCAGGGCCTTGCAGCTGGCCACTCAGTGACCTTGGATCAAACAAAAGTTAGTCTCTCTCTCTGTCCCTCACTAATATGCTCTCTGTGCCTATTGAAAAATGAGGCGTTAATCAGCAGCAGAGAGCCGAGCAGTTTCCAGTAAGTCATTTTCTGTAAGTTTATTTTAAGCCAATGGGCCTCACTGCTCCACAAATAACATTGCTTTCTTCGTCTCTTGACTTCCCTTAGACTCTGCAACATTTCCTCTCCAGCACACTTACATTTCCCTCCTGAGAGAGAGGAGGAAATGGGGGCCCACGCAATGTGAAAGAAAGTGCTTTGAAGGTGGCTCTAGTGAGGCGATATGCTCCTTGTAAGCGGTGAGCAGGGAGGGACTCAGGCACAGACTTCTGGGGCCTGGACTGTCTGGGAGCTGCCTGGTGCTTTCCTGTGTGTGATGCATGCTCACCCTGGGCCTCCTCAACTTCAACAGCGACATAAAGAGGCCTCTGTGAGGCTGAGTCAGCTCCAACTTAAATTCACCTCTTTGCTCTCATTGCTTGATTAAATTCAGAGGGAAGACCCAGAGGGCCCCCATTTCCCCAAAAGCCTCATGCATTTACACAGAAGGATGGAAAGCATCCTGTCATCAGAGTCAGAGTTGGCATCTGTCACAATAATGGTCCTTATGTATGGCAAATAGAGAAACTGACCATGAACTGTAATCAGACCAAACATTTGATGCTCACTGATAAGTATTGTCAGTCAAGTGGGAAATATTGTTTCAGTGAGGTCAGTCTTTCCCTAATGACATTGTCTTAAAATTGAAACCATTCTAGGAATCTTGGCTGAGTACAGTACTGCGTTGCAAAACAGACTACATTTATCCAATCTAGTGCAGAGAGGACAAAGGAAGAACGACTAAAATGTAGGCAGCAAAATCAATTCAGCATGATATGGTCCTGCAATGACCACTTCAAGTTCCACCACAAGCCAGTTCTTTGGTACGTCTATGGGCTGCACTGACCTCACCACCACAGCTAGCAAAGCAAACAAACAAACACTCAGGGTGATGGCGAAATCAAACATTTTCCCTTGCATATTGTGTAATCTGGCACTCCAACGAGCCCCAGAAGAAACCAAGACAAACATGGGCATACCAGGCCTATCTGCAGGAAATGCCATGATATGAATGAGAGTGGTGACGGTGTGGCCAGGAGTTGGTGACCACGTCATTCTCTTCTGGCATACAGCCCGGCTTCGATCCTGTCATGGCTGCGTGGCACTGTGGGGGTCCACTGGAGCAGAGGGGTTGACCTGCTCTGCGTGGGCAGCTTGGTGGCCTCCACAGGGCGCTGGTACCATCAGCCTGGTATGTCAGTACTGTCCGGTATCCACCAGGGCGTTCCTGTCTCTGACCAAGCCAAGGGATTTCACATACTGCACACCATTACTGAAATCGTCTCATCTCTAACATAAGGGGAGGAATATGAGACAAAACATGCCTGGTATGGAGCCAGTAGATAGTAATTGCCCCATCCTCTGATACAAAGATTAAGTCTGTGTTCACCCAAGTTCTCCTCCTACAATTTGTTAAAGAGACTGGACATAGGCTTTAATTTCCCCCCTATAATTCCCTATCATTTTAAAACAATATGGTCAACATTCTCTCGTGTTTTTCCCATAATACATTACATTGGGTGCAGCCTTCTTTTTTTAGCTTAGAGAGCTTAAAATCCAGTTCAACAGGCTGAGCCTTAGTTTAGACACTGTACAGTATTCTAGTAAAAACCAGTTGAAATCGAAACCTGGCAATTAGTCTTAATCAAACAACAACCTTGAAGGACCTGATACTGGGGTTTTGTTTCCGAGTTGAGAGTCCCCCAAGATGAGGAGACCAGGGTGATCATGACACAACATGCTACACACAAGATTATTTCATACTCCTGAAAACATGATATTTGATCCAACTAAACATTCCCACAAGGACTGGCCTGTTGAGCAGTCTATCAGGCCTATTAATAACGGATACCGCCCAGAAGAAATGTTTTCCCCTTGCCTAGGGTCAATGAAGAGGAAGTCATCAATTCTTCCCACCAAAACTCTGGGAGGAACAGGGCTTGTTCCACTCTATTCTTATAGTTATCATTCAAATGTCAGCCTTGGGCTGGCTCACACTGTGAGACGGGAGAGAGGGAGGTTCACAGTGGCGTTTCGGCTCAGAGCTGCAATACTCCGGTTGATTCTAGGCCGCAGCTTCCCAGGCTCGAGGCCTTGTCCCTGGGGAAGGCTCTTGCAGTTCCGGCCATATCACCCTGGATCCTTCATAAAGGGAACTTCCCATTAGAGTGACCTACATACAGCCAGAGGATCTGCACGTAAGACATCAAACATATAGTTGAGTGGATCTAGTCTAAGCTGATAGTCAGTACCTTGTGGATCTATCAGACTCATACAGCAGGCCGGCATTTACAATACACTATACCTCACGCACTTAAAGGGGGGTGACACCCACTTTTAATAACTGTTTTGATTGCAAGGATGCATATAGGTTTGCATTCTGTGAATATTTCTGTCCTAAAATAACTACCTGCAACAGAGTTCTGGTATTGCACAAATACGTCACTCTTCAGTGTCACTGTCTATTAACACTCGCAATGATTCCATTCTCATGGAAATCAAGGGGCCAGGCTGATTCTCTGACAACCTTGGATGTCTCTGTTTCCAATCCTTATGTAATCATTGATAACAGGAAGTAGTGAGGCATATGTTATGGTTGGAGCCACAGCCAGGGCTCAAGCCCATGGTCAGGATTCCCACTGTCACTAAGGAAATGAAAGCACAGGGAGGCTCTCTTTATGGTTAGCCCATGAAGACATAAATACTCACTGGGAGAAGCAAGACTTCTAATACAAGTGCTGAAAACTGATGACTGGGCAAAGAATGAATTGCACAAGATAGCTTGATACAGCGGGCTCCGAAAAGTCCGCAAGACACAATGCAGCATTGGAATCATTCTCCTCCAATTGCTCAAAGTGCTCATGACCTGGTAAAAAAGCAAACATTCTTGAGGAATCTGTGAAATGTGTGGCGTGGGAGGAGTGGTTTGACACATGTGGCTGTTTGCTAGACATGAAAAACAGCCAGGACTTTCAAGGTGCGGCTCCTCTCTCCACTCTTTGCAGTTGCATCTGTCATCTGATATGCGTTCCCTGGTGTGACGGCACCGTGTAAGTTTTCTTTCTGGTTTCCTGAGTTCAGTCTGTGCCCCTGAGCCCTTGATGATGAGAGCCAGTCCCTCAGTGATCATCACTGTATCTGCATGTGCAACTTTGCATGAGCACTCCCGCATTCACACACGTACAGACAGAGAGGCACAACTAGATTATGCAGCGATAAGGCAGACAAGGGTGAGTCAAATACTGTGAAGTGAACTAACAGGCTGGTAATAGATGGCATCTTTTATTGTGGCTCCACAGAGAGGAACAACGAAAGTATCAATAGCCAACAACAGCTGGGTCTGCTTCCTCAAGAAAGTGGTGGTTGATGGATGAAATGCGATACAGACCCAATGCGCCTGACCAGTCCAGACTCATCATCTTGACTTGACACCAGGAAGCATTCAAGTCTAGATGGACAGAGGACATGTGTCATTCCCGTCCGAGTTGTGAAATGTGCTTCTTCTCATCTAACAGATAAGGAAAAACAAATATATGACATTCAGCGGCAGAGAGAGTATGCACAAGAGAGAGAAAGTGATAACACATTCCCTCATGCTATAATCATTTCCTCCCTCCGGCACAGTTTCTGCCTCGACAGCGAGCTCACCAGCTGAGAGAGCGAGAGAGGATGTACAGGGAAAT
Source organism: Diretmoides pauciradiatus (assembly GCA_900660315.1). Lineage (NCBI taxonomy): Eukaryota > Metazoa > Chordata > Actinopteri > Trachichthyiformes > Diretmidae > Diretmoides > Diretmoides pauciradiatus. The sequence continues at coordinate 12,130 of CABFOS010036233.1, forward strand.
GTGCCTCGGCAGCAACAGCAGGAATGAAAGATAGGCTACCCTGGGACCTTTTCTTCTGATTATGCATTCAAAGTTATGATCGTTTGGCTGGAGGTTACAAAATCACCTGCCTGAACTGAACTTTCTGTCCCCAGATGACTAGTGATAGGAAGTGAAGAGTCATTTTCATTGCAGTAACTGGTTTCACACCAACAGAGCCATAACACCTCTCTCCAGAGACTCAACAGGCAGTCTTATCAAAGATACAGTGAACTTTAAACACTGCCTGTATGACTCACTCTACCTGGCATTAGAAAATGAGTGGAAATGAGGCTCAGGGATGTGAGTCTGTCTCATGGCTTTTTTCCTTTCCCACACCCTCACCAATTTGTATCTAATCTTTCAGGTTAGAAATCAATTATTTATAATAAAGATACACACTGTCGGAGATCAATGGAAGATAATCAAACAAAACAGATATCTTTTCAGTTCATCGTGAATCTCACGGTCGCAACATCTGGGTTGAGCATATATGCTACCCTAGTTCACAGCTTAATGCACTAACCTCAAAAAATATACACAGATACCAATAGTGAAAGCATTAAAAGGCATGAGACATCGTTCCAATGACAGCAAGGCTGCACACTCAGCTTTTCCCCCACAGACTGACTTGCATTTCTGTTCTGATGTTCTCACCACCTATTAGATCTCTCTTTTGACCTCAGTTCACCACCAAATCTTTCCATTTTTCCCACCATTTGTCATTTTCTGATGTGGGGCAACAATGCTCCCCAGCAGATAGGCGGATGGGCACGTGCCAACACGTTGAGCACTGCACCCTCTTTCAATATAGCAACCAAAGCATGTTTCCCACACAGGCTTTAGACACCAAACGTGTTCTCACAACTCTTCCTTTAGATGATAACAGAGATTTGGAGGTTTGTGTAATCCTCGTCTCAGGGAGAAAAAAAAACTTTAGTCTTGTGTACAACAATCACATTGCAGTTGCATGGTGGCATGACTGAGCAACCTCTCCATAAAAGATAAAGGCCGTGCTTTATGAGAGGAGAGGTATCCAACATCTCTGCCCGGCCCATATGCTGCGTGTCTGACTGGCCACAGGCTTCATTCACAGATCCACTGCAGCCAATTAGGCTTTAATCACGCTGCCACATCAAATGGCTGCTTCCAAAACTAATGGGATTGCTTGTTTTGCGAGTTATTGTCCTGCTGATGTGATTTGGGTCTACAAGACACACATCTGAACCTGCAGAGGTTTAATCTTCTTTCCAGATGTTTCATCCTCTGGCCATTATTCACATGTGCTAAGAATTTCAGAATAAGAGAATGCCTTGTGGAGCTTTACATCATCTAACATAGGAAATGCATCGATGTTGCAAAGCATATGAACCACGTAAAAACCGAAAAATTCAGAGCTGATTTTAATATTGCAAACAATCACTGGCTATTGCGCCTTAGCAGCCCAGAGGTGCAGCGGTTCAGTCGAACTGTAATGGAACTTGGTGTGGGCTGAGGGCTCATTGACGTTGGCTCTCAGAAAACCTCCAAGAACACATGAAAATGCTTTTTGCAATGTCATAACATAGAGTATAGGCACAGTTCTATGCCGTCGACTACAGCAGTGGATTGTGCAGCAGATCAAACACACTGGCCTGGAGGACATTATATCAGATTACATTTTGGGTTGAGGCCCTTCATTCATTTCTGACATTTACAGTTGGATCGGTGCGCCCCTCTTCGAGGCCTCTTGGCTCTCACTCTGCACTGAGGCCCCACCAGCCACTCTGGAAAAACCCAATGCATCTAACTTGCATTGCCTGGCTCCACTTGTGTGTTCTGTTTGGCCCGTGCCGCTGGAGGAGGAGAGCGGGCCAATTACCAGCCGCTGCTCCGAGACCAACATGATGTCATCCTCCCGCTCCGCCATAACAGGCTGCAGATGAGAGGGTTGGGTCTTTCAGCCCTATTTGCTTAACGAAAAGCAGCAAAAGCATTACAAAAAAATCAACATGGTATTGAATATCTATGAGCATTAACATTTTTCTAAATCTACACTGAGTTATCGTCCATTAAAGTGGTCCCATATGCATCACAGCCTGTTAGGAGCGTAACACTCAGCCTTGAGCCAGCGTGGATAACAGCACGCTATTGGTCTCATGAGAAAAAATAAGATTGAATAACAGCCCAAGAGAAAACAATGGGAGCATCACTGCTGAGTGGGGTTTAAGGCAGACAGAGAGACAGACGTGAGGTCTCCAAGGCAGGACTTCCGTATGCCGTTAATGTGCCACGCCCATAAGGACACACCAGACACCTGTGTGATGTAGTTATGCCCTTTTGCCCTCCTGCACCGGGCCACAGCAACACACCCTCATTGTTTCGAAAGCCAACGGCGTCCTCCGATATCAAGCGACGCTGAGAGTGTCACACAAACACTGTGACATGCACACAGAGAGATATACATACACTCACACTCAAACACACGCTCATATGAAGACACACTTAAGTGCTATCCCAGAAGGCCTTGCATTTTCTTGGAAATGTCTGTCGAAGCCACATCAAAGAATCTGAAGGGGCCTGTGGGCTGCAGCAGATGTCCTCTCATTTCCCTATGTACTCTATCTCATGTGCTCCACAACCAATCACACTTCATATAGCCTAGCCTCCTACAGAGGACATATTGCCTATGTTGGTAGTATGGCTCAGAGTAAGAACAACCTTAACTGTTTAGGTGCCCTAGGATGTGATTATATCTTCAAACTAGAAAGGTGACCTCCGCCCAGGATGCATGTCGCCTGTTTATGCGGCGACCTGTGATTCAGATCCACTCCAAAATGTAATAGCTCTTCCTTGGGCCAAGCTGCACCTATCCAGCGGGTATCATGAAAATCAGATTCTGCGTTAAGCTATTAGACCTCAATTCCTGTTTACGCAAGGTTGCGTTGATGTTGAGTGGCGGCCATTTTAAATTGTGCCCATTGACCCTTAGGGAGCATGCAAATGAAGTAGAATGTCAAAGAGATGATGCGTTAAGCAAGTAGACCTCACTTCCTGTTTAAATGGCATTGCATTGACATTGAGTGGCGGCCATGCTAAATTGTGCCCATTGGCCCTTAGGGAACATACATATTAAGTAGAATGTCAAAGGGATGATGCGTTAAGCAATTAGACCTCACTTCCTGTGTACGTGGCGCCCTACGTGGCGCCCTGGGATTCGGATCTGCCCCAAAATTTCAGGTGGTCGTCGTTGACCGATACTACACCCTTCCACTGGGTTTCATGAAAAGTTTTTGCGTAATCTTGTTCACAGACGAACGAACGCCCAAGGACTCCACCCTCCAAATGATATAATTCAAGCCAAAGCGTTGATGTCTCGTATTCATTCAACTGTTGAGCTAGAGACTGTGACTACAGGTGAAGCATGGGAAAGGAAATGAGAACGACAAGTTATGTGTGACACCTGGAAATTACAGGGTCATTCTTGATGGTATTCACACTCAGAAAGTTGAGCATAGGTCTTCCAGCGTCACAGCAAGTCGAGGATTGCTCAGTCTGACGGATCGGCGAGGTGCTGCATTTCATTTTCTTTTATATGCAGTCAAAAGCAATTTACTAGAGTTAATATAGCTGCACGTATGACCATGAGAGGGAATGTTCTATTCCAAAATGCAATATATTCCTTTATATTGATCGTTCAATACCTCTAAAATACAAGATCCAGTCTGTAAAGGTTTCTTTTAACCAAGCAATTCAAAAAGTACCTTTACTTGTTTCAATTTTGTGCTGTCATTTTGAGTAAGCGTCGCTTTTATCAGTGTCTCATATTGACTGCCTTGCTTCACGCCGGGTCCTTTCTCTTCCCCATAGTTGAAGATGCATTATCGAGAGTATCTGTGGGTCTTTGCTGTGGGAGAGTGAAGAGCTTTGACGGTAAATTCCTCTCTAAATCTTCCCAAGCCACGGTTCAGATATGGCTCAGCGAGAGAGAGTGGGTGAAGCGGGGTCAGGCACCTAACCTCAGCATGTGGCTGTATAGGAATGGACACTATTTCCCTTACAAATCAAAAAACTGAGTAGTAGAATGATGCACGATTGATGCAAGGTAAGCAAAGCCGTATCTAATATGCCATTCATTTTCAGCTCAGAGCGTTGACATCATGGAGCAGCAGCAGAGGAGAGGCTGGAGTTCAACGTAAAATGACCAGAGCTTCAACACAGCTGAGCTCTATGCGCTACGCCTGCTGAATGGATGATTTAACTGTCTGTTTGTAAACACCATGAAGGAAGAATATAGCCACCCCGATCAGTTCCGCATTCTATCATGTCCTTTCATGAGGGTTAACTGCTTTCTCTAAGAGGACCTCCACCTTGTCCATGTGTCTTTGGGGCTGTGTCATAGAGACTGTGCGAGCTATGCCCCGCTTCACATTCCTCTGCCATCCAACCTCTGTCCTGCCTGGACTTTCCCACAGAACCCTAAACCCTGTGAATGAGAGTGGGCCTTTGTTTCAGGCATTTTTCATCCTGATCCCAGCAACTTCCCCATGGTGGAATGCAACAGGAATGCCAGCGCCAGCTACCTGGCATTAGAGAGTCTTTGTCCGGAAATAGGAGAGGCTGAAGGAGAGAACAGGTCAAAGAGGTTTGACAATGGATAGCTCACTCTCAAGGTGCCCAGCCCACATTACTGAGCAAATGAACAGCACAACCCAGGTCAAGTCTCTTAACATGGCAAGGTGCACCAAGGAGAAGCAAAAAAAGCACATTGTTTGCAACTAGGGCAGTTTCATTGAGTTCTCTCCCTGTCACAAGACTTTCTCCCAATGTACAAATCATTAACTGGTGCACTGATGTAGCAACTGATTGGCATGCATACACTAGCACAATTGAAATGTGCGTCTGCAGAAGTTAACAGGTTGTTGTGAGCTTATCACTGCTGGAACGGTGAGGCAGCGGTTAGCCTCAAGGTGTAATTCCATTCGTTCCTGTATGACTGGCGAAGGAGGCGTTTGTACTTAAATTAAAGGATGCCATGTGCATATGTGGATTTCCCATGACACAGTTCAGGACTTGTTTTTAGTAGACTGGGGATATTACTGTCTCAGGCATAATGAGACAGCTAAACACGTACACTTATGTTTTATGAGTGACATTAATTCATGACGCGTTTCTTGTTTCTTGGATGTGATGTAAAGCATTACATGACCATGCCAAATCATCAAAAGCATCAGGTTATTAAAGTAAACCGGCTTAATAACAAAGGACTCCAAAAACATTCCGATGAATAAAAAAAGACTTCTCTGCAGGCGTGGGAACAAATAAACATGGCGGTATACATGTCAGAGCAGGAGCATGATTTGTGGCGGTATGCACAGACAGACTGACTGAAAGACACAAAAACAGACAGAAAGACCGACAGAAAGACTGAGACAATCAACCGGGCCGTCAGTAAAGTCATTTCGCCAGTAACCTGAGCAGCCTTACTTCTGAGGCTATGTCTGATCTTTCCTGGATCCAAGTCTGGCGATAAGGACCTGAGATAAGGCGCTAACTGAGGGGTAACGACAGCTAAGAAGACAAGGGCGCGACATCAGGTCGTATATGCCTACATGTCATGACTACAATTACCAAGGGGCCTCGGCTCACCTCCTGGGAAAGCCAAGCAACACATAGCAGTCTGCTACCTGGTGCCAGCTGCCCTGGGTTGGACGTCAACTAACTTTCAATTAAATCAGTTCAGGAAATTGGACTTCTTTAAAAGTTGAACAGCTTGAAAAATAATGATGAAGAAGAATGTATGCTCTGTCATTAACCAATGAAGAGCAGTTGCGCTTGACATTTCAAATAGATTGAATTGAAAGTGAATCAACCCTAACCCTGGTTCTGGCCCAAACCCATCCAAACCAAATTCAAACCACACTTTTCCTTCGGTGTTTAGTTATGGCAGTTTGACTGTATAACATCCTCTTTCCTAGAAACCCCAGCAGATGTGCTATTTATTGCCCTCAGGCCGCCAAGAATCCTGGGAAGTAGAACTGAACAAGTGAAGAGAGGCAAACGTTCTATTCTCCGGGCTCCACAGGAAATTTTATGAACTCATGGGGGAGAGATAAGGCATCTTCCTCGACACGACAGTCGATACTACAAATTCCACTGAATCCATCGCAACATATTCAGACAATGGTATGCTCAGAAACCAATCTACCCAGACTGTTGCAGAAACACTAGCCAGCATTCACAGTCAGTACTGGCCTGAATGTGAGCCAAGACTGGCCATGTTGAGAGCAGAAGTTGAACTGCCACAGGTCACCAATCAAAGTACATCATAGGCATGCCTTCCTATATCACCAGATGGCTGCAACACCTGAATGAACAGCTGATCGGGGGATAAAAAGCATGAGAGGAAAAATGTATAATTGGCCCGTGTTTACCACCAGACCTCATTGAGTTAGGTCATTTGAATCATGTAGAATTTTCGTTTTATGAGCAAACACGCAGATAGTTTTCAGTGCCATGTTCCATTATCGGATTTATCTTTTCTTTTCTTTTTTTGAATAAGGGAGGAAAAATCTAAGTCATGCAGCAGACATTTGCTTTCAGTTCTTGTTTGATATTTACAAAAGCAGACTTCACCATGGTCACCGGGCCTGCAAACTCGACATGGAGCGAGCGAAAGAGAATCATTTCCTATTTGAAACCCCATTATGTAACCACAGGATAGCTGTAAGGGCTGGCTCGCCACCCCCGAAGCATCCACAGACCTGCTGCTAGATAGGTTATGTAGGATTACAGTAGATTAGGGACAGTCATGATGGGGCTTGTTAATGGTAAGGCAGGTTTGACGTTAGGGAGGGAACATCTCTCCCACACTTATCTCATAACTGCAACTGCATGGTGGCGCATTCATCAAACAACCGCTTGAACAGGCAAGTCAAACCGCCATTCAAAAAAAGAGGAATCGTGTAGAGACAGAGCAACCAGTTTAGTTCCTTCCTATTGTAAAAATAAAATGAGAATATGGAACCAGTAAATTCTGAATGACACAGGCAATCAGTAACACGAGGCCTCACTGACTTTTTTTTTGTTGGCAAGTGACATTATGGCTGATCATCATCAGATAGACGGGGGCTGGCCCGACTGGCTGGCTGTCACTCAGAGACAAAATACTGAGCTTTTTATCTAAGCCTGTGAAAATCAACCACACTAAAATGGGAAAATTTAAGAGTGGTTCTCAAATAGCCAAATCCCATTTTCTCCTAGACGCATCACGGTGGTGTGCTCACCTAGTAACTGGTAAACACACATCAACAAAGACTAAGCAGCGTTAATGAACCTCAATATTTTCTCCAAAGAAAACAGTAGGGGTACTTAAGTGTTGCCACACTTCTCAATCTGTGGAATATCATCCAGCCTACTAGTCTGCAAGTCTCCTGGGACTATGATCACACAGGGACGCCACATGCCCACTTGGAATGTGGCTTCGTCTGCCTTGATCTGCAGTGTCAATCACTGTCACTGTTGGAGAAATGTGTGTATGTGCCATGAGAAAGGTGCCTTTGGCTGATTGGCTTAACTTTAACCAAGATAAATGCAGATTATTATCTCCCATTAGGTGTCTCAGGAACCACGTCCAGGAGCCAGAGCTGAAGATCAAACAATAGTAGTAGACATCAGACATATGTGACACGTGCTTCAGGCGTCCCTGTAGTCAGACTGTGCTACCTATAGTATATCATATTGTGACACTGTGGGAGTCTGTTGCTCATCTAACTTATGGTACACAGCAGACACCATCCAGATCAAAAATCACACCACAACATCTGCATAGTGTCTGACACATTGTGATTGAACATGAATAATTAATTAACGCCCTCAAAGGGAAGAATCAGTTCTTTAGAAATGAAGGAGTTATCATGTTCCATTCAGGTCCCCGAGCTTTGAATCATCTGAAATTTCAACTATCTTTTCACCATCAAGACAATCTGCCTGGTTCTTGGGGATGCATATACTCTACCAAATGTGCCTTTTACACAAATATTGAGTATTATATTACAGGTGACAATACATATTGTTTGTTAATCCATCTGAGCATGCACTTTCATTTACAAACACACATTCTCTCAATAGCCCATTGTGTTGTCATTGTTTCCAATGTCAACTTTGTACTTGTACTAGTCAAAGCTAAACTAATAAGATACCGGGGAATGAAGTGATGTCACAAGCTAAATGGGAAACCTAGCCTAATACCCATGATACTCACTCAGATCTGGGTAGTTGAATCTAGTGTTGGCAGGCAGGTTCAACCCCCCCCCCCATACCACCAGTGCTGCAGTGTACAAAACGTATACATCAAGCCCTGGCTCCTTCCTTTGACTGTGGGGAGATACTCCTATACTGAAAGCTGTGCTATATGGCAGCAGGGCGACTACGCATGAGGTGCAGACATGTTCCATTGTGTCAGAGCTCAGCAGCACATAGGCACCACTTTCACATGGTCCCCCAACTCTTGGCTTCGGGAGCGGGAACTTCTGAGGCTCTGCAAACAGCCTACCAAGCATACAGCCACTGTGGTTGTAATTGGAGGCAGAACAGCCTTTGTGTCTGTCCCTCGTGCTCAATCGAGGTGCTCTTCTCATACCAAACATACACAGGCACTTTACAGTACCATGAGTACATGCATTCTGAGCCTGGGGGGCGGGTGCCATGCTGCTGTTCTCTGATGTGTGAGAAAGCAAGGGCAAAATGAAAAGAAAAAAATCATTGTGTGTCATTCCAAAGCTATTTTGAAAGAACAGTTAATGGTCTTGCAGTGAGAAAGGCAATGCACAAAAGCAGTGTCAGATGCTGGAAGAGGTATTGTTTTGTTTTTGGCAGCCAAAGTGAAAAAATGACTTCATTGTTCTGCAAAATTGAGTCATATATTACCCATCAGTGTCAGGAAAATGAACGCCGAGGCCTTTTTCTGGTATTTCCCCCAAAACAGTGAATATCTAAGCTAAGCATTCTCTCCAAACCAACCCCCAGTATCATTCAGAGGGTTCACAATGTGTGTGGTCTGAGAGCATAACACTCATCACTGTTTTGAGTCTTTAGCACCACTTAGTGGGCTTTGGCAGAGAAACAATCACACCCTCATCACAACTGTATAAAGTATAAAATCCCAAACAATCCACTATGTACATTCAAATACAATTTATAATGAATCAATTCAAATAAATTATTCCTATTTTTAATAACTGATATGGTCTCCATGTGGATCTCTGCGATTACGTCTCCATCCACCCAATCAGCCTGAACACTGCAGCTGTTCTTCCTCTTCTTTTGTACTTCTTCTGTACATTAACATGTATGCTGTGTCTCTGTTGGTAACATCACAACAGATTTGTCAGAATTTCAGAATAAAATTCAAAATAATAGCAAATCAGATATTTCATGTTATGCATTTTACCTGCCATGTCCTCCATATGTTCTCTGTACTTCTTCCCAGGTGGCCTGAGTGATGCCATGCAAATCACAAACCAGAGAGAATTATGCTCATTTCAAAATACCTCTAGTATATATTTTTTATATTAGCGTCCATATTGTCTTCATGAACCACTATGAAGAAAGAAACCACCAACCACTTAACTTTGTGCAAAAATCATACCTCTAACACAAATACACATGGTAAAATAGACCCAGGGATGTTTTGCCACAATGAGATATCAACCGTAATTGTTAAAAGAAGAAATCGGTTTAGACATTTCAGGCCCCATCTTCAAAACAGACCCGATTACATACAAAATCAGAACCAGAAGGGTTTTCATGCCTAGTAGAATATAGAGTTCAATCCAAAATCCTTCTGAACTAAGAATCCTTTAGGACTACAAAGACAAAAATGAACTGACAATGTTTGCTTCAGACCCACCTGTCGGACACGGCTGTCATCTGCATAGTACCAGCTCTGGCTGTTGTGTCGAACATAGGCCGTGTAGTGTCCAAACACAGCATCGCCCCAGTGAACTATCACTGCATACAAAACATACCTGCAGTCACTCTGAAACTATAGACAGCCACATGTTCAGGGTTCATACAGACATTACAAAATGAAATTCAAGGACTTTCAAGTACTTTTTCAAGTACTATTTTTTTCATTTTCAAGGACTTCCCCTCAATGCAAATAATTAATTTTCAAATATTTTTTAAAATTAAACATAAACAAATGATGTGATCAATGCCCGTCTCTTAAAACTAGTCGTACATATTCAATTCAACAATTTGAAGTGACGGGACGGGGAAAAAACGTCATCAAAACTAGGGATGGGGTTCCAAATTTCTCAAAACCCGATAATCAATAAGGTTTTCACTTATCGATACTGCTATCGAGTCCAGCGGGTCCTAACGCTATATCTTGAGTCGTGTCATTTAAATCAAATCGCTGTCCGCAGCGAGACCAGCCGGACTCTGTGGGAGACACGCCGTACACACACACATTGTTTGCGGTGCTACTAAAAGTGGAACAAGCTCGCTCGCCGCTAGTAGGGCACGGACTGAATTTGCGCAAGTAGACACAAGGCTGAACGTGCAAAGCTCTCAAAGTCTCGGCAACATTTTAGTAAAACTGAAGATTAGGAGGAAGAGAAAGTACATTTATGTTCAAGATTAATTTATTGTCAGGACGTCCCGTCGTCCCGGCAACGTCCCGTTAGTTAAAACTAGTAATCCAATGTTGAAATCCACCTTGAACTCGTCAGGATGAGAAGTAGTTAAACCAGGTTGCGTCTGGTTTCATGATGTGTTCAAGGTCTGTCAGTGAAATGAGTGTTAGGCGAATGTAAATAAATCATCATGATGAACATTAAAATTGGAAAGTGTAGCTTTTGGTGAGAAACTTGAATAAATACAGTTGTTTGGACCAAATAATAGAAAAGTATCGATAGTGGTATCGATAAGACTCGGATCGTTAAGGAGGCTCGATAATGGATCAATATCAGTAAAAATTAATGATCCCCATCCCTAATCAAAACAGGAAAGTGGTAAAGCAGTAAAGCCCGCCTCTTGCTTGATTTGATTGGCTGTTTGGGCCAAATGTGACATTGACGAGCGGTGCGACTCCACACCTTAGTACTTCAAGCACTTCAAGCACCTCGTGTGAACCCTGTGGCAGTACAGAGCAGAACTACAATGATCCAGCTCACCTGTCTGCAAATTTGTGGCCAAAGGAGATCCAGTCTTTCTCTATCAGTACCTGGAATAGAGAGATATCAGATAGAGTGAGGAAAGAACAAGCCTCAAGCAAGAGACTGCAACGCAAGAGTGTGTGTGTCTGTGTGTGTGTGTGTGTGTGTGTGTGTGTGTGTGAGGGTGTGTGTGTGTAACTCCTACCATGAAGCCTTTGATAGTGCGGTAGTAGGGGTCCATGAGCAGGGCCCCCAAGGAGCAGACTTGGGCCGTTC
>CABFOS010036438.1:0-19447 GCA_900660315.1 Diretmoides pauciradiatus
TAAATCATTTCACACGTTAACCCCCTTTACCGATATACACCTGCCCTTTGTGTCTGTCCTTACACCTCTTTTCTTAAATATACACATCCCCCTAAGTGTATACTGAGACTCCCTCGATAGATCAATTTTCCAAACAGTGACATTGCCAATGGGTCCATTTTACTTTTCTTGTAACTTATTGTATAGACCAGAAACAAATCCACATCCATTTGTGCAGCTCAATAAATGTATTAAGGGATGAGTAGACAAAGGTTGATTCCATGGGACACCGTAAGTGCGCATTGCAGTGCTGAAGTGCTGTTTGTTTGAGCTCTTGAAAGGATCTGAGGCCATCTTCATTATAAATATCAGACAGCGTATGGACTCCCTGTTTTTGCCGAAGGGAGATGATGGCCGTTTTACCACGTAAAAGTAATGTTGTTTCTGAAAAAAATAGGGCTATCTAAAGTTTCTTATTTTTTCATTTGTTTCATTCAACGACAATCTAGAAACGTCTAAATGGAAAATGGAGTTTTCTTTCTTTTTGATAGTTTTATGCATGGCCTGGTTTAAAAGTGTGTTAAAATATTCTATTATGATAGTTAAAGAACTACACCAACTTTTTCCCCCCAACTTACCCTTTATGGAGATTGTCCTTTATGTGACTAGAGGAACAAGCCAACAGCATTTCCCCAAAAGTCCTGTAGTCCTATAAGAGTGGTTTAGTCAACGCTAAAATATGTCTCCCTCGGCCAAATGCACTCAGGTTATGGCCAGGAGCACTAAACAAATTAATCTTCACAATTCAGTCGTCCCTTTAAGATGTTATTAAATTTGCTTAACTTATCCTATGGAGAGCAACAAAAACTGGCATCACACCAAAACCTTCTGTATAGTCCTTTTTTTCATTTTACCTTTGACTATTAATTATTTTGAATGGAAGCTGAAGTATATAAATAATATCCTCAAAATACAGTAGATGAGGGTGGTGAGTATTTTTCATTAACAGACATGATTAATACTGTGGGTTAACCCCAACAGATTGGGTTCGCTGACATGGGAGTTTGAATACAAGTCCTCTAAGGACATTGTCTCTGCCCACTAGGCTACAGTACCTGTTGTCCCTGCAGTCATGCTCTACCTACTGATCTACAGAGGACCAGGACCAGAAAAACACATCAGTATAATACACCAGCGCCACTAGCTGGAACAACAAAACATCATTGACATTAGAAGGCCAAGAACTGTCACTTGACTGCTGTTTTGAATTTTACAATTGGAATATCAGAGCTTTTAAAATGTCCTGCTGTGACCTACACCCACGTTTGTGTTGTTAGATGTTCAAAATAATGTAAGGAAAAAGTACAATCACATGTACCCCTTGAATTGGTGCTGGTTTGGCCTCCTCTTACACCTCCTCAAAATCTATTTTAACACTAGAAAGGCCAGTGGATTTTGCATCCACTGAAGGGGAGTCAGACTAATAATTACTATTACAACACTTTTTTTGCACAGAAAGAGAGTCTAGGAAAAGTCACGCAATTTGAAAATTGAGATTAATTAAATTCTAAAATTTAAAACAGCTGATAAGTGGCCTTTGATCATGTTGGATGATATCTATATATATATATATATATCATCAAAAAGGGAAACTACTGTCTTTTGAATGTGTGACGCCCTTTTAGAGGCAGTCAACTACACACACTTATCTTATTTACTAGAATCTCAATCAATTATGTAATGTTTATAATTATCTAATCAGCTTGGATGATACACTTGAACCTGCATGGCAGGATAGAAAGTCTACTGTACCTTTGACCTCTGACCCTAACCCTTCAAATATGGAGAATCTAATGTTATCAAGTGAAGACTTACATTAAAGTCCAGTGTCCCAGAACTCTCCATGTTTACATTACATTACATTACAGCTCATCAGTTTCTCTACCAATAAAAGCTTTGACATCAAAATGTAGAAACCATGTTTTATTTTGACCGTGATGTTGAGATTATTTATTTGGCTCAACATTAATTTCAAAAATAAAAATAAACAATCTAAACCCACCCAGGCCCTGTGATGCAGAACCCAAGTACCATTCAGGATCTAGTGCTTACTGATGTCAGTCATTGCACAAATATTTCAGCATTGTAACTTTCAATTCTAATTGGCTTCCATTGTGTTGTATGGAATAAATGAGGCTCAATTGAATTATAGAACATGTTTTTCATTACTGTGATTTGGTTATTGTGTGATGCTGTTAGGCCTTTGATGTTCTTACAAGGCCGTGCCATGTCTTTTATATACAGTAAGCCTTTGAAGTAGGCCCAGTTGCACTGTGTTGTGTTGTGGTATTGCTTTGACACTGCCTACGGTGGTCGCAGTGTGATACTGCAGCAGTTCTAAAAAGCAATGCTGATCATTTGAATAACATTAGTTTACCTATTCCATTTGATGTCTCTTTAAATTAACCTAAAATGTCCAGATGTGTCCGGCTCTGTTAGGAGTTGATGGATTTTGGTGTGTTTTCCCAACATCTGACTTGCCATCCAGTGTAATGCAACTAAATTATTTAATGTTAAAACATCAAAGGCAATAAAAAAATTCTGACCTCTCTGAAGTGCAGCGATGATTCCTTGGTTTTATAGCAAGTGCATTGCTACATGATGTAGAACCATAGTTGTCAATCCTGGTCAGAGCAGGACTCTGGGCCCCGAGATGATTTTCATTCCAGCCATCTATTCAGGGACCGATTTAGACCTGGGACACCCGTTGAATGCAATTAACTACCTTGCAGGATAAAACATTCGTAGTACTCGGGCCCCTGGGGACCAGGATTGAGAGCTACTGATGTGGACGCTCACTGAATGGTTGAACACTTTGTGAACTGTACACTTTGTACCACTAGGGAGCATCACAGGTCTTGTGAAAGTTCACTGTAATTTCATCGTTAAGGAACAATAACACAATAGCAGAGGGGAACTTTCGTAAGAGATTTCATCATGAGGGGGTGGGAGTCTGATAAGAACTTTGAGGGCCTGTAACAGATTTTAGATTGTGTGTTGAGCAACATTGGCCTTGTTGAGATTTATATGTAATATACCATTTTAAGTTGACTCTGTGGGATAATGGGGCAGCAGGTAGGGGGTTAAAAACAACAGCAAAAAGCCTTCTGCTCTCCATTCGGTTACAAAAGCTGAAGTGTACCATGGAAAAACAAGTCAGAATGTTATCAGAATACCTATTCTGTGCTTTGATCAAGGGTTAACATGACGACCACAGCTCCAAATGTAATTAAAAGTGGAGTTAGCAAATATTCACACAAAAGCTTAAAACCCTTTGGATTATGAATGTTGATAGAGGAGATTTTTTTTTTTAGGCAACTGTCTACATTTCAGGTTAGATACACTCACAAATCTCTTCAGCCACAATTTACACAATAAATTCAGAACAGCTGAGTTCAAAGCGGTGCTGGATTTGTCCTTGTTTGGTTTGTAGTTGAGATGAAGTATTTTTAATCATTTATGTCACTTGTTTTTTGTGAAATACTGAGGCCATGCAGTACTATTTCGAACAATTTGTTTAAGCAGGCATTATATCCATTTTGCCAATGGATATAACGTTAGTTTCTGAGTAACCTGCACACATTTTCTCCTCTGACCCCCCCCAAAAAAAAAACACAAATAAATAAATCAAAATCAAAAACTATTTGATTAAGTCCAAAAAACCCACAACCTAGACCCCAATATAATTTTAATTCATGTGCGCATTCAACATTCAAAACCATCTTATGATGATACCCAACATGTATGTGATCTATATTTGGAAACAAATCCCCTCTAACCATGTTAATGTGAGATGTTCATAAAATATTTCCATTGATGAAATATTCATTGGACAGGAAGCTACTGTAGGTCATAAGGCATTAGGCCCAATAAAACGGAACATTTTACTGCGTGTTATAGATACATCACCACTTGTATTCACTTATCACTACACGTACACTCCAGGTTTCTGCTAGCTAGTTCTCACTTCAACAGAGCTTTGTGAAGAAATCCTACACTTTACAAATGGGGAAGTAAGCAACTTTCAATCGTAGTATAAAACACTGCATGTTTCAAAAATGAAAGAAAAAAACAAACAAAATTGGTTGGACTTTATTTGTAATGTATAAACACAACATAAATTACTGTTAATATGACTAGTACAGACATGTATTCGATTTCATTAAAAAACCCATAAAACTCTTGCATAATTTACAAAACATGGTGTCCCTGTGCTATCCAAGACACACAGGTGCCTTTTTCTCCCCAACATAGTTACTTCACATCTTTACTGTCCTTTGTTCCACAATGGATACTGGGTATTTAAACATGAAAACGGTTACAATTGTTCCTTTTAAAATCAACTTAAGGAGAATATGACATTTTGATGTTTTACAGTGCTAAATCTGGTATACATAGTGGTTGTTTGGTGAGAGCATCTCTAAAATCAGACTTTTAAAAACAAACATTTGCTCACAGACACTGCCGGCTCTGTGAGTGTGAACTCATGAGCCACGTACTGTACTTCTTGTTTCCAGAGAAGTGAAGATATGCGTAATGTAAACATTCCCTTTCCTATGCCACTACTCTCCGTAGATCCAGGCTTTTCTCGACCAAAACAATAAACATTAAACACCTAAAATAGTTTACTGTTTCCCCAAAACACCACTATTCCTCTGCTCCAGCTGAAAGAGTCCAGAGTCCAGAAGGTTTGTGCTACAGAGGAACTGACCTGTAATTGCCATGTTAAGGCTTGGTGTAGTTAGACATTTACTCTGTAGTCCCTAAGTCAGTCAAGTAATGCACAGCATTGCTTTTGACCCCAAATTGTTTATTGTTTATTATTTTATATTTTTTTACAAAAACACAACACATCTGTGTACATAGCCACCTCTAAGCTTTGATTATGGTTGCTTTTCATTTTGCCCACTAGTGTGTCTACTGAAACAAAGTGTCTTTGGCAGAAAACGCACCTCAGTTTGTTACCTTTTCCCAATTTCACTTTGACGAAGAAAATGGATGTTATTAGCACTGTCTGCTAATTCTGGGTACTGCTCAATCGAGAGCACGTAGTACCCATCATAGCCCAAAACCTTTCCACTGCTCAGGAGCTGCCTCTTCTCTCCCTCTGTCCAGGGGCGGACCCCCTCCTCTCCGTCACGTACTCGCTGCTGTTCTCTTGCCCACGCGCCGGTCAGGGCCCGCTGACGAGCCAGCTCAACAACCCGAGCTTTCTCTTCATCCACAGTGGAGCCGTAGCGAATATGAAGAGCCAGAGCGCCGCGCCGAATCTCCACGTCTGCGAAGCGCCGAGTCCGACTATCCATGACCGTGGTGGACTGGGAAACAGTCACGTTGACGCCATTCTCCAGAGTCTTGTGTCCGCTAGTGAGGTGCAAAGCAGCGAGGTCACCGTCTGGAAGGCCCGGCTTAACAAAATAGTGTGTGTCCCGACCTTCGATGGTAAAGTGAAGGTCTTCTAGATAGAAAGCATTGTTGAGGATGGTAGCGACCTTGATACAGTCCTCACTGGCCACGTTGAGCGTGTGAGTGTGGACGCTGCCCTTGTAGATGGCAAACATAACAGCTCTACCGATGGGCGACAACGCTGCTGAAAACCACAGCCAAGACTTTTCACCTCTGCGGCCTCGGCTGATATGGACCTCCGGCAGCCGCTCGAATGACAGGAGAGAATGCGCTTGTCTGGTTACTTCCTGCTGGACCCCGGAGATAGACTGTAAGAAGAGTGCAGTGAAACGTTAACGCCTGAACATGGCAGAACCTGACAGGCCATTTAGAAGCAGAAGCTGCTCTGCTTCAAAGAGTTTTTCATCTCCCTCTAAGATAATGGTGTTTTCAAGCTGTGTTTTCAAGAAGTAGATAAATCCCCTGTGACAATTGTGGGGAAACACTTTTTGTGTTAAGGCCTTAGAGGGCCCTGAGAACCCTAGCATAAATAACTTCAAAAAAATGTAACATATGAAGATGGACAGTGTTAAAATGTGCTCAGTGGATAACTGAGGCAATGAGACACTTTGTGTTTGTTATTATGCAAATATGGCCAAATTAAAATTGACATGCTGTGAAATATATGGCAATCCAATTAAAACTTCAATTGGCAACTTCAAAATATTAAGCAAAACATCACAATTTATTTTTTTGTTCTGTCTGATCTCCCACCCCATCAAAAGCACATTGTCTGTTGATTGGAGGAGCAGGAGTATTAAACCATCTTTGCTTTTGGGCTATTCAATTCCTTTCATGTTCAACATGTATGAGCAATATGAAGTAAACCAACCGGCAAGTCATCCCAGAGCTGACTCTTCCTCAGTTCATATGATGGCATGCTTAAGTCAAACTTTGGGACTGGAAACCCAGGAATGGTGTTGTGCAGGTGAAAGCCAAATGTTACAAGCCAGCTGTTGACATCTAGGGAAGAGAAAACCATAGAAGATGTAGATAAAGAGATGGAGTTTGCAGTTACATGAACACTTTATGCACTTTATATCTACGTTGTAAGGCAGTGAGCTGAGGTACATTTTCCAAAGAATGTGTGTGTCTGCAATTAAGAAAATCTCAGTGTGTAGTGGATCGTATTGCCTTGTTAAATTATTACATTTACTATCCCTTGGGAGCATGTTTATTACTGTATATTGAGCCCAATCCAAAAAATGTCTGATCAAACACAACACAACTGAACGCTTAGCATTAGGGATGCACGATATTGAAAATTTGGCCGATATCCGATTATTTCCATGGTCATATCGACCGATACCGATAGTGATATTGCAATACCACTTTCCACCAGTAGGGTTTATCTTCCACCTTGCAGTAACTGTGATACTGGATGCAGATGCAGACACTGCTTTGTTATGACCTGATTTCTCTCCACACCAGACATTTTCTCCTGTGTAGGTTAACAAGAGCTGTTGTTAAACGCATTAACGTGGTTAATTTTGATATCTGTCCGATAACAATAATGCATTTTTAAGTAATTATCGGCCGATATCGATATGATGACCGATATATCGTGCATCCCTACTAAGCACCAAACATTCAGTAACTAACAATTAATTAATACACATTATCAACTATTCAGTATCTTTAATGGTATTTCTTACCGGCAACATATTCTCTCACTTCATGCACTTTGCTGATGGGATTGTTACTTCGGAACATGTATAAATTAAAAGGTGCTGGCTCTTTGCCGACTCTTTCCCAGGTGGTAACATCTGGAACAGTCCACCTCCCAGGCATTATATCGTAGTCCCGCTCCCCAAAATGCAACAGTTTGGTCAGGGGATCGTAGAGTCCCCCGTGGAACCCAAGCACAAGCTGAAAGTCTGGGTTGGAGTCAAAGTAGACCTCACCGTAGGCTGTGTACTGGACCTGTTTGACCAGGAGGCCGTTGCTGGTGAATACAGCGAGGGGTGTGCCAGTGTTATCACAGGCAATGTAGAATTCCTCCCCGCTGCTGATCTCCATTGCAAATAGGTGACCTTGGAGGTCGTAGTAGAGAGAGGTGATCTCTGAACTGGAGTGGTTGTATACGTGTGTAATCCTAGCGGGGTAACTCAGGTCTGCGTAAAAGTACTGCAGGTGTTGGCCCAAGCTAGTCTTTGTGGACACTCTACGACCGAGTCCATCGTAACGATACTGAATCGTCCAACCGTTGCCCTTGCTGTAGACCCGCACCAGGAGTCCCTTGGAGTTGTATTCAAAGATTTCTGCTCCTCTCTGACGCAGGAAGCCATCTTCATCCATTCTGTACTGGATGTCCCCTAGGCGGGTGATGCGGTCTCTCAGGTCGTAGCGCAGAGGCAGAAGCCTGGCGCTGTTTCCTGGGTTCAGCAGGTGGAGGTTTCCATTAAGGTCGTAAGTATAGCGCCACATCACTTTGTCGTTCAGGTATACGGTCTGTAGCTGACCATCCACATCATACTCGTAGCCATACTTGGTGGTGTTCGCGAAGGGGCCGATCTTGATCTCTCGCTTGGTGACCCTTCCCACGTCATCATACTGGAAAGTGATCCAGTACATGAGCGAGCGGAAGATCTCGTACTGGATCTCCTTGATGCGTCCGTGCGCGTCAAAGTGCTTGGTGTAGGTCATGACTGCTGTGGATATGATCTGGTTTATATCATAGTAGATGACCCCAAACTTTCCGAACTGCTCAACTTTTCCTGAGATGTCATCAAACTGGTAGAGATCAATGGGCAGCGGTGTTTCATTGATAACACCTTGTACGCTGGTGACGCGCAGGCTGCTGTCGTAAGTGTAGTCAAAGCGTGCGTTGACCATGCCGTCCTCGCTGAAACGGAAAATCTGCCGGTCCACCAGAGGACCCACTTGGCGGTAACGGATGGAGCAGATGAACCCTTCATTCTGCAAGTTGACAGTCTTTAGCACGCCTGCCATCTCATCGTAGGTGAAGCTGACCCTTGTGCTGTCGTACAGGATCTCTGACAGCTTGTTCTGGCGGCGGTACCTGTACAGGACCCTACGGCCAGTGCCCAGGTGAGATACTCTCAGTAGGAGGCCGTCTTCGCTGTAGTCCACAGCCACTGAGGCATTGCTCTCTGGCGGGTGGTAAAGGTTCCTGTAGTAGCCCACTGAACGGATGGTCTGCATGGTGTACCGGGCTACGCTTGGCATGGTGACAGCAGAAAGCCGGTCCAGAAAGTCAAAGTCAAAGATGTATTGGCGCTGACTGTGGAGCAGCAGAACCATGGACTGGAGGGAAAAGAGGAAAACAACATTACAGGGTTTCCTGGAGTTACATCAGCAAATCTGAAAAAAAATGTAAAGGTGTAAGTGTAATGTAAAGGTGCTATACGTAGCATTTTAACATAAATAAATCAGTACCACATTCATTTTAAGACATTGGTATAATTAATGTAAACAAACAAGCCTATCACTGAGACGATTGGCAGCCTCTTCTGGCACTTCATCAACATTGGATATTACAAGAAATGGAGCTGAAGGTTTCAGTGTCTGAAGGTTCCATTGGAATATGTGAAAGGCATATTGAAAAATGACTTCATCAATTTTTGGCTGTGATCTTTCTTCTTGCTCTTCAAAACAAAAGCACATATGGTGACAGGGGGAGGGGGAGAAGTAGCAAAATCCTCTATGTGACAGGAAACAACAAGGTTTACTAACAATACCACTGGCGTGAGATAGAGGCTCCCGATCTTGTCAACCACGATATATTGATGTTTAATAATGCACATATCACCTTTTGAAAATAGTTAGAGAATGCTGGAAAAGATTAATAAAACTGAAATAATTACACCACGCAAAATCTGAGACACTGATTAGTGCACTGGAATCCCATTACCGTTGCTTTATTCTCAACTGTGTCCCAGGTGAAAGCCAATGAAAATCGATATGTTAAGGAGATGTTACACATTGATGGGCTCGTTTTGACATGGGAGGTGTAAATTTGCTACACATATCGAGAGACAGAGGACCGACTAACCCCAGTACCCAGACCTGCGGTACGTTGGAAGCTCCCAGTTTCATAAAAATGGAATGCATTAGTAACTTTAACCAACACGGGAACTGAACTGGAGTTGATGATTTCAGTTCTTCCTCTAGTTCATGGCAGAGATGTAAAATTGTATCTCTGCTTACTATATCTCTATTCTCCTCCTCTGTAACACCAACGTCAAGTTACATTTCTCACGGCAAACTTTCGTGGCCTCCTCAAGCAAGTTATCTTCCTCCTCGTGTACTCCAGTCAGTCTACAGTCAGTCTACAGCAGGTGTTATAGGCTGCGTGATGGTGTGCTTTTACTTTTAGTTTATGAATGAGAAAATGTGATACCCCGACGGCACCTGCCCTTAACGTCACGTTAAATCCGACAGTGTTTCATGAATCTAGCTCAATATCTTCCTTTATATGTTCATCCTCTGATATTCTAGTACATTGAACGTACAGTTATTATTACGTATCTAACAAAAAGCAACTTTTAATTCACAAAACCCATCGAGACTTATTTAATTAATTCATATGCACTTTGGATTACAGTCTTCCAGAGGGTTACCCTTCCTGTTAAAATGTCATGCCCAGTCATCCGTTGCCACATTGAGGTTGCTTGTGCTCCCTAAGCTCTCTGTGTACCCTGTGTCAGAGTGTTGACATGGCCTCCCCAGGTCACGCAATGAGGGATGATACCAAGAGTGGCTGAGGAAATCTGCATGGTGTTACAGCTGAGTATCTCAACACAAAACCTCAACTACACTCTTCAAAAGAACTCCAAAGAAAAAAGTTCTGAACAAAGTAAGAAGAGTATTATGTAAGAGACAGAGAGAGAATGACAAGCTGTGAGATACTGTAGCAGATGCGTGCAGATTTTGTTATTTCATTATATGACTTTGTTGAATACTCTTTTCTGATTTCCCACTGAATACATCCTAAGGTCTGTTATTTCCGAACAAGTACTTGACATGATTGGAGTAGATTTGAATAACAGCCACTATGCACTTTTCTTGATATAGTGTACACTTTCTTCCAATCCAAGTGAACCACATTTTGCAAATTTGTATGAGCTTATATATCACCACCAACTGATACAAAGAATGTCATATGCACATTCAAACCGCCATTCAACCTTTTTACTCTCGAGAGCCTTGAGAGTGAAATTTCTCCTTTGACGTCCTCCAGCAAGGCCAACAGAAAAAGTGCAGCATCCTCCTGCTGGCTACCATCACTGTACTCTGGTCTCCTGCTGCTGGCAACACATTTCTTTGACAGACTCATTGGCTTGTTTGATCTACTGGTTAGTACTGACAATCTGGCTAGCCAATCCCAAAGTAGTACTGTCCCATTACCTCGGCTAAGGTTCAAGCCGGGGTAATGGGACAGTGATGAAAAATCTTGAACATCTTTGTCAGCCAGCACAAGTTGCACTAATAAATTTATAAAGCAAATGGACCTTTCAGTTACTGAAACCGGCGGCCTCGGCCTTGTACAGCTCACTAGCCTCGAGTTGGTTGATGCTTGTTTGACTTCTACTGTATTTCCCTTTTGCAGGGCTCTTGGGGCTCTGCACGGCCTAAACAGTATAATTTACCTACAGTAAGTGTGCATTGCAAAAAGTGAACACACATACACACAGAGTCTGGTAGAGGTGGTAGAGGTGCTTGGCTCTTGCAGCTAATAACAGACCGCTGGTTCACATGTAATCATATCAACCTGATATGATTACAATCAAGATAACTAGTGACACCTTGTGCCAAAAAGACGTTAGTCGTACCCCTTGATTATTGTAGAAAAACCCTGGCTAACATAGGTTACAAACATGGAAGATCTTTCAAAAATGTGTGCAATTTTTACAAAATAATTTATTAAGGCCGTATGAAATGTTTGATTAGAGGTTAGAGGCTGGAAGGCACTCCTGGGTTACTGGGTTTGTTTACATTGTTATGGTTGTAGTTACACTACATTGTAGCCATGGATGTTACAGTAGCTACAGATGTTTTTATTGCTGCAGTCCTGCTGAACTATGATTTGGCGTGAGCTTGTGAATTACTTTAGCTTGGAAAAAAACAATTTTAAATCAATATTTCATATTAAATAATTAATGGCTTTGATAAGTAGCTGTGCAATAAGCAGGATAATGTACAGGGAGTCATTATTGTAAGTCCTTCAGGCCATCTGAGGCTTTACTCAACCCTGTCATGTTTTTCCTCACCTTCTCCAAGTAGGTATAACTCCATGTCTTCCCATCAGCAAACACCCTGGACACCAGGCGGCCTTGGCTATCATACTCCACTCGCTCTGTGGTGGGACCCCTCTGCAGGGCGCTGATCTGCCCGCTGCTGCTGCGGCTCACGTTAACAGGCAGCAGCTTACTACTGGGCACCCACAGCACTGGGTGTCCCGCTGTGTCGTATATAATCTTTAAGAGGAACTTCCTGTGGTCATCGTAAATCTTCTCTGTCCTCAATGTGCGATCATAATCGACAGACAGAATGTTGCGTCCATTCACCTGTTGGAAGGGTTTTATTTGAGTAGGCCCAAGACAAAATAATCAACAATCTTCATTTATATAGAAATTTCCAAAAACAACAACAAAGCATTTTATATAGTTTTAATGACAGTAAAAAATCTGAATCTAGAAAAAAGAATCTTGTTTAGATATCAGTGGTGGAGTCGACATTGTTTGGCCCTTTTACTGTGAATTATACTATATTATTATACTATATACTATTTCTCTTTTTGCATCCTGTTTCTTTACTTTGGCACTGTTTTGTATCTTATCTCTTTCTTAGCGGTCTTACTTCCTGCTGCTGCAACACCTGAATTCCCTCTTCCCCCCTTATCTTTTAAAACTGTATTCATTGAGATTTACACTTCTCCAGTCACAGAGATTAACAGCTCCTTCACAAGCTTCATTAAACTGAGAGACACTCTGGCAATTGTTCAGGTACGCTTAAATCAGAGCCTCCTAAATTTAGTGGAGACGAAAATTGCTGTGAGGCAAAGTAACCACCCAAGTTAACTTCATAAAGTAAACCGTAAATCTCTGTGTCAGAGTCTGAGGAGGAGCAATAAGAAGATGTGAACATATTGCACTGGAATATTGATATCAATCTTTATCTGGAAGTTTGAAATGTTTATATGACCCCATAAAACCCTATAGAAAGAAAGGCAGAAAAACATGAAAAAACATTTTTGCAGACTTTTATCAAAGACATAACATGCTTTTTGTTTATTTTTTATTGAATTTGAGCATCAGATGGGAACCCAACCCCGAACCCTAACCCCGTCTGTGCCATGCTTTACCTCTATAGCCTCGGAAAAAAAAAACAAACAAACAAAACTTACTCTGAGCTTGCGTCCAAACACGATGACTTTCCCCCTGGCTTGTTCTTTGCGGAAGCGCCACTCCACCAAATTTTGCCCACTCTCCCCTGGCAAGCTCATGTTGCGCCTGGCTACCGTTGGGTTGGCAGCGCCTGCCAGGATGTGGGGCTCTGTCTGGTAGTGGGTGTCCATCCCATTGGCATAGGTAATCCTCAGAGAGTTGTCAAAGCCCACTTGATAGCTGCTTCTACACTGGTCTGGTGACGGCAAAGAGAAAGTACGATTTAAAACAGCATAACGGGTAATTACGTTCGACGCTTTTATTATCAGTATTATTGATGATCCCAAGAGCTAATTATTGGTTGTACTTAATGACGCTAAAAGTACTTATTATTTCAAATTACACCATTTTCACATCAAAAGGATGAAAGTGACTAACTCCTTAGAAATAGCTGCACCACCTGGTTCTCTGCACAGAGGAAACCATGCAGATAGGGCTGGAGCATCTCCCTGACATCCAAACCCACACACCAAGACTTATCATTTACGCTGTTGTTTGTCAGACCCTCTAAGCTGTCATGATACACGACTAAAGCTTACTCAACATTGCCCCGGCAGACCCTGAAACAATGACTAATAACCACCTTCAAAATGTCCGCCTAAATTTCTGGTGCCTGTATGAGCGAGGCTGTCGGGAGACGAGCTTACCCTGAGCCAGAGTGTAGAAGGCACGGATAGTTGAGGTATTCGTGGTGATACTTATTTCCTCGTCTGTCAGGGAACTCTCAATATCCACTGTGAAAGCGCTGTATATATCTGTGTACAAGTTATTCACCATTCCAGTGGGGAATGTCACGTTCATTAGCCTCCCTTCACTGTCGTAGCTGTTTGACAAAGAGAACACAAAACGACAAAGCTTTGATAAGACCTTCTCCCATGACGGTGCATTCAATTATCATACCTCTTTAAATGTGTTGAATAAGACTTAACCTATTTTCTTGTAATTCAAATGCCACATTTTTATTATCTTCTTTTTTTTTTAAATGTTCCAATTTTCAGAGTATGAGTGGAGGGGCCGTCGGATCAACCCAAAGAACTAACTAAATATTGGATACGGGTGAATGACACTCACACCTCAACTATCAATTTTTAGATTAAAAACACACTTGTTATGAATTCAATTATTGGATGAATGATCTGTCATCTTAATGTCTATGGTTGGTGATTTTAGTTACACGGAGGATATCATTTATAGCCTAATGTGATAAGACATGACAGCGTATTATACAAGGGTGAAAAATTCAATCACCAAGGGGTCATGCAAAAATAAATCCTTATCATGTCACGGGTCAGACACACCGAGGCTTCATTAAGTCCAACTGTCTCAGAAAACATCCCGAGTGACTTCAGCTAAACGAAGCTAACGGCTTCTGTCATGCGTTGGTTTATTTAGTTTAACTTTCTTTTTTTAATTCATGCAACTCAACGTGTTATTGTACTGTAACTTCTGCACTACTGCCGCTTCTCTTCTGCCACCTGGCCTCTAGAAAATTAATGGACACATGATAGATGATACGCATGATTTAGTCAAATGAAAAAAAGAAAAGGCGGCATCCTTTATGGATATTGGGTTATTATTAGTCTATCTAGGCTATTTCACAGTTCTGAGGCAAATTTTATAATTAGGTTCCAATTAACTGCACCCTAAAGCAATTTGCAGGTAAGTTAGGTTACCAATTATAGAGTAAACTGTTCCTGTGATATGAGAGGAGATAGAGCTCACACACACAAGCTTATACACATACACAAACACACACATACACACATACAAGTACACACACAGAAATCATTTCTCTCTTCACACCTCACGTGTCATGTTTTTAATACAGAATAGTTCTGCAACATAGTTAGTTAATAGCAGGTGACAAGATAAAGCAAACGTTGGTTGAATAAATCCAGGAACTGTGCCAAATCCTGGTTCCTTATCTAATGGCCATTCTGGAGTACAGGATGTTGTGTACACTTGGGGTTTGCATTAGTGTGCAGTTTTCTTTTCTGGGATGTGTTTTGTGCTTTGTGCAGAGATGCAGTGGGCCAAAATGAATTGCAACCTAAATCAGCCTGACTTTGACACATGGTATCACAAAGAGTTCTACAGATTGATCTTTCCAATCTTTCCAATATACTCACTCATAGAATGTTGTCCAGCCAATCTCAGAGGTCTTCGTAGCCAGTAGGCCATTGTTACCATGGTAAGTAAGAAGCACCAGCTCCTGGCCCTGAGCTGTGAGAGTTTTCAGTCCACCGTTGGTCCCCATGGTCAACCAGATCACCTGGTTGTCAGGGGCGACGATACGCACCGGCATGCGGTTGGCGTCTCTACGGATTCTCAGAGTGTTGCCATTGCTGTCGGTGACAGCTGTGATGTCATTCTCTGTGCTGTAACTGAGGGTATATTTGAAGTCGCCGGTGAGCAGGCTGGCAGTGTGTTGGTGGGTACCGTTAACATCGAACACATAGAGCTCCTGGGCATCAGGGGAAGCCACCTCGTATGCATTGGCATTAGAGGTCAAAGTTGGCCCATTTGTCGAGATTGCTCGGATGCGGATGTTGCCCAGGTCTGCCACGTAGAGTGTTCCGTCTGGAGCTGCCACTAGAGAGGACGGGGCATTGAGTCTGGCATCTTTGGCATAGCCATCCCCTGCCTGGTAACAGTCACAGTTGGCATCGTTCTTGCAGTCGCAGTCGGAGGGGGCCCCTGCCAAATGCGTAATCTCACCATCCACAGAAACCTTCCGGATCCGGCTTAGCTTCCTCTCATCTGTCTCAGCTATGTAGAAGGTGCCATGGTAGGATACGGTGATGGAAACGGCAAATTCTAGGGGAGTCAGCTGTGCCCTGTGACCACCAGCCACGCCACGCTCCATCCCAGCCAATGGGCAGTGTATAGGTCGGCCCGCTGCAATACTCACTTGACCGTTCTCTGTGATGTGCAGAACTATATTGTTGTCCAGGACATACAGGGAGTTGTCCATAGGGCTAACTGCTAGGTCTGTGGGCCACTCCAAGATCACCTACAATACAGGACATCATTAGTCTGTGGTCAGGTTTTTACATTACAGGTAATGTCAGGTATTTACACAATAAATAAACTGATTAATTGATTATCTACTTACTGTATTAACTTCAATTCAAGTTTGAAATTTCTGCTATTCAAATATTACATCCCATATAATCCCTCAGCTCTCTTTGACTTGACTGAATGCTGTGAACGCTCTGCTACCCTAGAAGACAGGTCCCAAATCTATACTGCTAACGCTGCTCACAAATCACACATTTGATGACTCCTGCAAGTAATAGCAACAATATATGTTTCCTGAAAGGAGCAAGCTGCTTTCCCAATGATGCATTCTGATCTGAAATTGAAACTGACAAGTATTGAACAGAGGAATGTACTCTCATTCACCACAGCAGTCCTGCACACACAGATAATACTGTAGATATTGGATTTGCCGTAGGTATGAATACATATGCATATTAGGCATGTAGCCGATGCTTCTATCCAACTTACAAGCAGGTAGGACACTTCAATAGGACACATGGCTGATTATGGATATCTTGGCTGTTGCAGGAATTGAACCTGTAAGCTTTCAGTTACAGGATCATCTCTCTAACCACAACTGAGAATATTTCTTTCCAAATCTACTGGGCATGTTAGCTGCATTTGGGAGTCAGAGCGCAAGGTCATGCGCAACCTGAAATGGACGGCGCCCAGCTATTAAAATGCGCCTCTGTCCAGGATTGACTGAATGAAGAGGAACTGGCCACACAGAAAGCATGAACTGGGCAAAATTCACCCTGGATCAGAGTGTCTGCTAAATGCATTAAAAGGAATAGAAATGGGGTGCCAAAATGGCCTAGCGATTAGTGAGGTTACCCCTCCACCCAGAACCCTGGGGTTCAGTTCTTTGTGGGGATGCCAAAATAACCTTGAGAAGGACACGTCACCCCTTCCTGCTCCCGCTGTCCTGCACTAAGAGACACACCACACCAGAGGGCTGAAACTGAATTTCACCCTTGGGGAATCAATAAAGTGTATCAAATCAAATCAAGTTAAATTCTAAATATTTCAAACATAACAACTGACAGCCCTATTAACTACATACAGGAAAAGCATAAATTAGATATTAGTTACAACCAGTTCACCCCAGGTCTGCTTGTCTCAAATGTGTCACAAATGTGTCAGTGAATAAAAAAGCTCCTTTGTAACAGCCAAAATGACTGGTCTGGCTGTCAAATGTGTCATTGTGTCATTAAACCTGTCAAAATGCTCCTGAATGGTGCTTTTTCATACAGTGATTAATAATAAAACACGCCGTCTTCAAGGCTGCCCACACACTGCTCTGAGCCAGTTCTCAAGCTTGAATGCCTCGGGATCATATAGTCGAGCCAAAGCCATGCATGTCTTTCCCAGCTCATTACAAATGACTTAATAAGTGGCATAACCCTTTGTCTTTATGTTCACCGTGTAATTGTGTACTGCAATGTAGCTCCAATGCCCCCCACCTGCACCTCCACCTCCATCCTCTTCTATTTACACTAAAATGATCTGTTTCTATTACATAGCACTCTTCTATAATACATGGCACAAAGGGATATTTGTAATATCTTTTGTTGGGGTGTTGTGTCATTGTAAGTTGCTCTGTATAAGAACGTCAGCTATTTAATTAAAATGTAAATGTAAAAGGTTGCATTAAACAGTAATGAAAAAATCCCACTGCTATGTCTTGTGGTGCATACAGCGAAAAGGTAGAGGACCTGATCCTGGTGCAAATTTCGTTCTCAAGAGCCGGTCCACTCTAGAATTCACCTTCTGTTCAAACTAAATCTACAATATGTAGGTAGATAGCGTTTTGTTGTCTTAAGCAGGCTGTTGCTATACAGTAGGTCATCCTAAAGAAAAGGTTTGATGTGTGGTTACCCCACTACCATGTTCTGGAATTTTTAATAGGAAAATGTGAATCAACTCACATCAGAACAATCTATGATCTGCCATGACCTGTAAATGAAATATCTCATGTCTCCCTTTCCTACCTGAAGCACATCCTCCTCTTACTGTAAATATCATCATCTTCTTCTTCTACTGAAAGTGCTCCTGTCTTGATTATGTCTCTTCCTGACCCATTTCTGCACTTAGCACTTTCTAGCACTCTACGTGATCATCCTGCATACACAGGTTGTTACATGTGTTGTCAGGGCTCTGCGGCGTTGACCCTTGCACTCCTTATTATTGTTTGTTTGACCTAGAAATGTCGCTATTCTACTGTTGCATTCACTGTTAAGTGTTTCTGGATGTTGAGGTTAATTCTAAAACGTCAACATAAATCTCTTCAGATGTAAAACCACTTGCTCCAAAGCTTATTATTCATTCATGGATGAGTTATAGTGCTTTGGTAATGTATATGCAGTTATATACAGTAACACTGCATATAGTCCGTGATGAGTCATGGGTGTGATGGCAGGGGGAGGTAGCCATCAGGTGGCGCTGTGACGTGCTTTGTAAGAGCACGTCGACAGGGTTAACACCTGTATGGCTTTTCCTTATGTCAGTTACCTGATTGATGTCCATGCTGTTGTCACAGGTCAGGGGGCGGGCCGACGTGAGGTCATTAGAGCCCAGGAAAGTAGAGACGATGCCGTTTTGATCCACCTTCCGGATTGTGGTGCCATCCACAAAGTAAATCAAGCCGTTCTTGTCCACGGCGATGCCTGTTGAGATGAGAGCGGGGCAGGAGCATGAAATGGTTAAGAAAACAACACAAAGTGATACAGTAACTGGAAGACGTGGCAGACGTGCTTCTCTGCTTGCATGACTCAGTGGACGGAACACGACAGATACATGTGTCGAGCTTGCCTTCGCATTATTCAGGTCACTGCAAAAAGCACAGCTATCAATTATTCACGTGCTGCTTTTCTGGTGTTAAATAATTTCTCAGGCTATAGTGGGAAAGGCTGTATTCATACGGTATATGTGCACTTGCCGCATCCTCTAACCCTAAGCTGTTAAAAAGGACCTCGGAGGTGGGGGTGTCAATGAGTGGTGCATTTGGAAAAAAAATTGACATCAGCAATCATCAACAATCTGCGCTCCATTTGAGAAATGGATGAGCAAGAGAGCGGAAATGACAGCTTTGGCCAATTTTAGATGAAATGGTTGAAAGACAGACAGTTGCCATGGTGACAACTGTGGACTAAATTGTCTGAATGATTGAGTGTCAGCTCAGGGTTGCAAGTTGCAGGCAATCTAGTGTGGAGTTGCGGTGGCCATTTGTCCCACACAGGGAAAATACATTAGCAGGCCACGCCAGCCTCCAAATCTCTCTCTGTGTCACTGTGCTGCTTAATAGAGACCAGCCCCTATGGGAATTCAATTATACCTCACATGCAGTTGGAACATTTTACACTCTACACATTGAAAAGCGGTTTTAGCATGCTCTGGTTTGGGATCTTATTCTAAAGAATGAAAACTGTCGATCTGCAGAAGACACGCGTACTGTAATGGATCATTCTTTTGTTTTCGGCACATTTAAAAGCTTCTGAACCAGGTCCAGAGTA
>CABFOS010036438.1:19467-32272 GCA_900660315.1 Diretmoides pauciradiatus
CACATTATGTCAGGTTGGCCCAAAGTGGCGGCGCGAGCACTTGCAGCGGCTCAGGACTAACCCTCCATTCTGGCCTCGCAATTTCGTTGTACGATTCGTTGTATAATGACAATAAAAGCTACAAAAAAAAATAAATTAAAAAAATAAAAGCGGTTTTAGCATGCTCTGGTTTGGGATCTTATTCTAAAGAATGAAAACTGTCGATCTGCAGAAGACGCGCGTACTGTAATGGATCATTCTTTTGTTTTCGGCACATTTAAAAGCTTCTGAACCAGGTCCAGAGTATTATTTCGCTTGCAATGAAATCTTTAAAAGCTTCTACGGAAGGTGAGTGGTTTGGTTTGACCTGTGGCGAGGTCCGCACCAAGATTGCTTTCTGCTAAAACATTGAAGAGCCGAGGGAGCCCATACTGTGAATCCTTGGGAGTTGGCTATTTGACAGGCTTGGCTTCGGAGACAGATGAAAAGTGTCACATTTGAGCAGAGTTCAGTGAATGTCTGAGGGGAGAAAAACATTGAGCCATCTGCTGTGTCTTCTTCTGGTCTCAGCTTCCGCCCACTCCATAGTTAGAGTCGCCGCTTTACACCGCCTTCACTCGAACCTTTAAACCCCAGCTGAAGCCAAGCCATTAGAGTTGGGATTCAGAGCAGGCAACGACCAGCGACAATCTCATGCTTTTTCATCCTTCATTTTTCATGGCAAAGTGAGCGAGCAACCACAAATGGCTAACTACGGACACCAACAGGTTTGTGAATAGTTGGTACCCTAATCTTCAATATCTTGGATGCATCCCTGACACAAAAGATGAAAATAATATAGAATATAGTATAAAATATCAAAAAAGGTGAACTTTCTTGATTATTTATTAGGGTAAAAGACCAAAAACGTAGACAATTAAAAGGCCTTCATTAACCTGACTATTGTATTGCATTGGTTTTCACTATTTCCACCTCAACACACCATCCACAGACAAAATTCATCCATGAGAAACAACAGGCCCAGCGTTGGCACCGAGGCAAATGGGAACATAAATCACAATCTAGAAGTTGCCAATCTTAACTGGATAACTCATCACTGTGTGCCGCCCCCTCCATTTGAGTCCAACATCTCCATTAGTTTCAAACGATACCTTTGGGTCCGGTGAGAGAGGCGTCTGGAGCTTTGCCTCCGTCGCCGCAGTGATTTTCATCGAAGGGCAGACAGTGTTCCCCGGTTCCCACCACCACCTCGGCGTTTGACTGCAGATCCTTGCTCCCGGTTAAGGACTTTGGCCGGTAGATCCTCCGGGAGTTGGTGTCTGACACGTACAGCTGGCCTGTTACTGGGTCAGTTGCCAGGTAGTACCGGTGTGCCGGGTTGTTACTGTGTTTGGAAGAGTAATTGAGTTATGTAATTGCAGATTTTGTCTGTCTTTTTTTCTAATGCAGCCTGGTTATCCGTTAATATGACTAATTTCCTCCCAAAATGATGATGATCTAATGAAATATTCTCTATAAAACGGCTGAAACCCTGCTGACATTTTCCTGATGCTTCCTCCAGAATAAAATGTTCAGAGTCGAGAATAAATTCTATTAATAGCAGGAATCTCAACACACATTACACCTGTCCAAACTTTTCAGTATGCAATACATTTGAAACAATTCCGTGTGGCCATGATCAATTGCAAACAATTATAAACTGCCTTCTTTCAATGTGTATGTATGACCTCTTACTGCACAATACTGTATATATAGTAGTTATGTATTTTTCATTAACAGAAAGTTCATGCCCACATTCAGTCAGTTTATGAGCTTATTTAAGTTGTCATCCACAATGTGATGACAATTAATCAATAATTAATCTGCTTCAATCTAGTGGCAGCCTATACAGTAGACGTACTGTACACCGTGTCACTAGAGTTCACGTGACAATTTAAAAGATAATGAACCTAAGAGACGGGAAATAATGTCTATTTTTAACAAAAACTTCAGCATTTGCGTGAAGGTTTTCCATAGCAGAGGGGAAATGAAACTGAAATGAGACAGCGAGACAGAAAGTGAGAGGTTGCGAAGATGAGAATTTAACACTAAAATAGGATTTCCAAATGACAAAGCATAGATGACAACTTTGGAGTGTGCTAGATGATTTAATTTATTATCACCCCCTCCCCCTATGAGGAGAAGCCTTTACAAATTACCCAAATGATTGGCTTATGTTAACAACATGTAACAACTAGCTGAATTGCATCTGGTTCTGCCTGTTTGCATGATTTTAAACTCAGACGGATCTAACCCCTCTCAGAATGAATTAGCAAACGTGTCAAGGATTAGGAGTTAAAAGACGCCACAACACAGCACGACATTAACTTTGAAATTTAGACTTTAAGAAAACCAATTGAATTATAATTTTCTGTGGAAGTCGCAAATTAATAAACGGAAGGAATCATAAACTATTTAAAGAACCTTTTCTATTAAGCCAAGGTAATTCAAACAAAGCAGGTGCTTATGGATCATTAATGAGCCCAAAACAGAGGCACTTAATGTGAAAAATAGCTTGCTTTACAGTAGCGTCATAAACATAGCTTCACTACTCTAGTTTAATGGTGCCTCAGTCAATACTGGCTGGCTTTGGAAGTGGATGATGTGACGGCAGAATAAAAGTGGCAATGAAACATCTATGTAAAATGGTGAAGAGGGAGTCATAAAACCTGACGGCTATTAAAGGCTCAAAACTAGTTGACTGCCATCAAATTCCTATAAAACATATATTGGTAACCCTTCTTTTCAACGTCACTGTAACCAGCATGTATTCACCAGGTAAATACACAGTCAATTACCAAGTACTTACAGCTGTAACTACGTGGGTAAATACTTTGCATAATTCCTAGGGAAGTACTTTCTTAGAAACATTTGCTCTATTACCCATTAATTTAAGAAACAATCTTGTAGGTGCTGGAAATCAATATTACAGTATCATAAACCCCAGTGTACAGTAATTGTGCACATTGTAGGATGAAAATATAAATTATATTTTCTTACATACTAATTGGCTCTATCCATCTGGAAAGGGTGTATGAAGTTGTGGGATCTATACAAACAATGACCTTGCAGACCACATATCTTTCCTCTAGTTTCATGGTCCATTTTCTTAAGCAGATACTGGGTACTGTACACCTTTTGTATTCTGAGATTAATCTGCTGCAAAGCTACTGTACCATGAATAGATCCATGTATTACTGAGAGATGCGGTCTCATTTTCTCAGATGCAAAGGTGAAACTGCACAGTCTACAGAGGTGTGGAGTGACACCTTCCAATTTACTCAGGAAGTAACCAGAGACTGGGCCGTAAAAGGATGAACTGCTTGTTCCTATAAGATTACCAGGTTTGTACCATTCTTTATAATTGGCATTTTCCTTTTCTTTTTTCCTATGCAATTTAGACAACCTTTGCTCTACATGTTCTGCAAAGGCAATCAGTACACTATTCCAATTTACTCAGTAAGAGAGTTGAAACTGGACTGAAAAAGGAAGCAGTATTGGATCTGTGGGCTGACCAGGTTCAACCCAGATCCTTTCCCAATGCAGTAATGAACCAAGTTGGTAGCTGCATCAGAACAAACACCACTTTCCCTTTACTCTCCAGTTTCAGGAAAATTAGAACACATTTCTTACCCAGAGATGAAACCGAAATATCAAACTAGACCTATATGAATGTGGGGAACCAGACGAGTCTGCGAGCTCATGTTTTATTTGCTCTGGTTCTGTGTAGCAAACCATCTGGCGCGCGTCAGGTTATATGAATGTACCCAGTATTAAGAAACTAGAGGGAAAGTACGTGGTCTGTTGGAGTGCAAGATCATTATTAATCAAATTGGCACTACTTGCATAGAAACACTTTCATAGTTAAACTGATGGATAACAGAGGTGTTTCTGAGAGAGTCCAGGCTAACTCCCTATAAATTATGCTGTTAATTCGGCCTTATTACCACCCTAAACCTGACAACATATTCTAACTTGAACACCAGATGTGTTTTTAAGTAACTTGGCTATGTTACTATGCATGCGCCTGCCTCACATCTGTAATTAAGATGAAATGGTAATTTTCTATTCTTTCTGTACTGGGTATTTAACTGGTAAATATCTGGTACTGGTGACTGTAAAGAGTTGTCCACAAATGTGTTGACGGAAACAGTATGAGGAATAAAAAGACAACATGCACATTGAACATGCACATACCTGTGTCTAAAGTCTTTATTTCTGTGGCAAAGCACAGAGGAAGCAGGAAAAGAGGGAAAGGAAATTAAGATCATGAAATTGTTCAATCTTAAAGCGATACTTTTGCATTCTCATTTTCAGTTGGTTATTCGCCTCATCAGACAATTTCCCCATTTCCCACAGAGGGACTAAGTTGCTAGAGTTGTCTTGCTTTATTGCTTGCCAGCGTTGTTAGCATTCCTCGTGGGGCACTGCTTGCTATCTTATTTAAATTCAATTTAACAACATGACTAGTGTCTAGTGAGGAAAAAATAAACAGCTGGAATTCAGAATATCAAAGTGTCCCAGTAAAGAATCAAAGGAAACCAGTATAAAAAGTAGCAGACAATGAAGATTTGTTGGGCGGAAAGCGGAGAGGACAGACTTGCGGCTAAGCCATAACCCACAGAGAGGAGAATGAATACTCCTCCCACCCTGCAATACCACTGCTGTTCTCCATTTGACCACCTCATATTGAAATATTGATTCTGCCACTTGTTTCACGGGCCACTGAAGCCACTATCTAAATACTGACTCTACAATGACAGCAGTTCATGAAGACGTTGGAAGCATGCAGGGGCGATTCTAGGATCAGACCTTTAGGGGGACTCAGCCCCTAATGAGAATGTCACATGCATACAATGCTTTGCAAAAGTGTTAAACCCCCCTGCTAAATCACTCATTTCACCGGATAACAATTAATACATTTATAATTTTCTATCTAATTTACAACAATAATAGGCCTACTTGTAGCAGCATTTTTCCTAGATGAGTATTCCAGAAAATAATTACAATTATTATTTTTTAGGGGTGCTGACTGCTGAGATGAAATTGAGGTGTGCTTGAGCACCCCTAAAAAGAGTCTAAAATCGCCCATGGTTGGAAGAGAGAGAAGAGATTCCATATGTTTTGATGGTTTTGTAAGCAAATATTACTGCAAGCAATTACAGTAATTATGCACTGTTTGCAATTTCTCCACTACTGGTTTTAGTATAACTGCTGTCTAATGTGGGCTTAGGTTTCCATAGTGTGTTTGTCAGACTAGATTTAAGAAAGATTTAGTGTTTTACATTTCTCTCCTTGTACAGCAAATTAGTTGCTTGCAGGAATAAACTACTTTTTACAATATTATTTATCTACAGTATGGAAGTTTTGCTGAGCACGCACGCTGCTTTTCAGTTACGCCCTGCTTCACATTCACACAGATACACACATGCCAACAAATGAGAGCTGCCCAGTTCAACCACTGTGTTCTACTGCTGGTCACTGAGCAGCTACTGTACTGTAGGAGTGAGGCGCCTTGCTCAAGGGCACCTCGCCGGTAGTTCTTGAGGGAGGGCAGAGCATTTCTCATTCACTTTCCCCTCCTGGATCCTCCTAGCTGCTCCGATGATCCGCATTGTCAATCTTCCAACCCAACCACACACACGTAATGAACAACTAGCTGCCAAGGTTTTGGGGGACATGAACTATTTCCTCTTAAGGCAGTTTTTCATGTTTGTCAAGTATGCGTCTTGGGGAGGATGATGCCCTAACGTATATTTAATCAACACCTGCCATTCTTACGCCCACAGGCCGAACGAGAGTCATTGTTGAGAGAAGCCAAGCTGACACGAGAGCGTAAATCATCTCAATTACTCGCTGAAGACAGGATGTCTTTCCTAATTATAGAGATGGATAGAGAAAATATTTTGAGATTCTATGGGTAGGGAAAAGATATGTATGACTGAAACGCTGTCCTTCCATATCATTCTATTCTGGGTGAAGTGTACGAGCACCCTGTCTCGAGTGTAGGAACATAAATAGGATCCAAAATGTCTGACTGAATTGACCTTGCATCAGGTTACACTTACCTTTCATACCATTTGGTCAAAGGACACAGAATAAGAGTCAAAAAGCACATATACTGTAGAAACGACACTTATTTAATGCAGTGGGGGTTTTTTTCCATCAGAAGTGAAACGGCCGGAGAGCTGCTTGATCTCACCTGAGCTCCATGACACTGGTGACATTGCCCGATGGGTAGATGCGGCGGATGTAGTTGAAATCCCCAACATACAGGCTCCCATCAATGCCCCACGCCAGAGCCACTGGTGCCAGCAGCTTGTTGCCCTGGGCCTGCCCGTTACAGCTGGGGCAGGAGATGCTTCTGCGTCGGCCATTCCCCATGACAGTGGAGATCACAGGTGGCTGGAGAGAGATGAACTGGTTCTCCCCACTCCCTTTGTACAGAATGCCTGAGAAACAAAACACACTTCACTTATCGATTTGAAAGCACGGTGTACATTTGTCATCGGGAGCAGCAATTGGAAAAGACAATGAGGTGAAAACAAAAAAGGTTAAGTCATTTAGTTAAATGTTTTCCACCTGTCCCGTGATGTAAGGACAAGGGACATTTAGTGAATTATCCCATACACACGGGAGAATCAATGGGTCAGTCACTACGAAATGACGACAGTAGAAGACATTCATTTTATTTATCTTAATATGCAGCTGAAGGACACAGTTTAGTTCGAAATTATTCTTAATACCACAAAATCTATAGGTGATGCAAGTTAATTTCTATGGAAGATTATGGTTGCCGCATTCCTACAGTATGTTGTTTATTAAATGCAATTTCAGTCTAATTAATATGTATGCTCTCGTAGCATCCTATCCTATCATAATCCAAAATTCTGTGCACAGATAACTTTAACATAGATAAACCATTGGCAGCTTCAGAGTACTGTAAATCCTCTGGCCAGCAGCCAGTCAGTGTGTTTCTGGGTTGGCACATAGATAGATAGATAGATAGATACTTTATTGATCCCCGTGGGGAAATTGCAGATTGCACATGGGGTGGCCAAACAGATTTCAGGGGGTGGCCAACCACCCTCTGGATATACCACAGATATAAATTGTATTACGGTCCAGAAATTAGGGTTCAAATCAGTTTAAATGCTTGTTTGTATTACAGTACAGATCAGACTGGATGCATGCATGCAAATCCTAGTGATATACTCTAATGCTTCTGTAGCATGTGTTATTATAACAACCCCTCAGTGGGTTTTTACGTAATGCAATGTTTTCCTAAACTTTCCCGCACTCACAGTGGGGGTGTCAAACATACTGTACAGTACATGCAGTGCATTTCACTGAGTCACGACCGATTAATATTTTAGCAAGTTGCAGATATAACTTGCTTTTAAGGGGGGTAGGTAGGGATATGGTGGGCCTGTCTTCAAAGGAGAAAAAAAACATCAAAAGGAAATAACTGCATGTTGGAAGCACTAAATTATTCCCACCCAGCAACATGTTTGAATTCCGACGGCCTCTCCCCTAATTAAGGGATCGATGACACCGCTGAATGCCCGCATCGCTCTGTTCTCCCACAACATTATCCCGCAAGCCACCATAACCCTGCATGTATGTGAAATTGAGCGTGCTGCCTGCTGTTTGTCCCCTCTCTGATTAGTTCCTTTCATTGATTTATTTGATTGAAGGGCAAATTCAAATGAAGACACGGTCTGGTGAGACTCTTGACAAGACAATCTGACCAATCCGTCTTTTGTAACCGGGAGCATTATACATGAGCCGCTAACAAAGACGAATTGGTCCAGGGGACGGCTTTGTGCGTGACGCAATCAAACGCACGACCTTGGGACTTTAATTGAACTGTGATCCATGTGTCTGCTCACTGACTGAAACACTCCGTGTGATGAAACTATCACGGAACTAAGAGGGTGACTCAGCCAGCCAGAAGCACGCCAACAAGTAGCTACAAATAGCAAATAGCCTAAATCTTAATGTCTATTTGTGTCATAGTTCTTACAGACAAAGACATTTCTAATATCCAGTAAACTAATGCACTGTACAGGACATGGATCAGTTGCAGCAATAAGGCAGTTTGACTTGGCTTCAGCTAAAAAAAACCATTTAATACTGAGGTCATTTTGGCAAGCTGCCGTGGTCCCCTCCATTTACACTTCAATCAGAGTTTACAGTACACACAAGACATCCCATAGGCTATTAGATGGACTAATGGCCTGCATTACATACACAAATCAATCACCAACTACCCCCCACCCTCTCTCCATATTTACCTACTCTTTCACTTTGAATCTCAACTATACAGAACTAAGGATTTTGTCTGTTTGCTTGGATCAAACCTGTGATCTTTCAGTTACGCGATGGTCTCTCTATATGTGAATTTGCTCACTGATGACCCTTTGTTATTCTTAAATCAT
Organism: Diretmoides pauciradiatus; assembly: GCA_900660315.1. Classification (NCBI taxonomy): domain Eukaryota; kingdom Metazoa; phylum Chordata; class Actinopteri; order Trachichthyiformes; family Diretmidae; genus Diretmoides; species Diretmoides pauciradiatus. The sequence continues at coordinate 27,927 of CABFOS010036438.1, forward strand.
TACATGAGACATGAGTTAATAATCACGTCCATAAATCCATACTAGCATGTAGTGGAAATATTGCTTTAATGTCGACATAGCTGCTCCCAAGGTGATTAATGGTGTAAGTGCCAGACTAAGCCTCAGTACCTGATGAAAAAACTAGCCAGCCCCCGAGCAATGTCACCTTGGTGACAGGTAGAGAGAGAGTACAGAGATTGGTAGGGGAGGAACAGAAGTGTGTCTTAATTGCACCCTGTCCTTCTTTGTTCTCCTTTGCACTGTGTCATTCTTGCAAGATACCACATAAACTCCCATTGACCTCCATGATAGAGGCTAAAAGCAGGCAAGAAACCACTCAGTGTTAAACTCAGTATGTGTTTGAGATACACAAAGCTCTAAGATACTGTGTTGCTGAACTCCTGCGTCCAATGGCTATGTTACCCGAGACAGAGACAAGTTAGATTGAGGAGAAGGCATATCCACTTGTAATGGAGAAAGGACGGGTGGGAGGACATGACTAAAGCACAGACACCAGCAATTTACCTTATCTAGTCCGACAGGCTCCGGAGAGGAGTCTTTTGCCGGAGAGGATGAGAGAAAAACTCTTTCCTGGAATACATCACAGTCAAGAGGTTGTAAGAAAATGAATCAGGAGTCACAAGAACAAGCGATAGCAAACGTCTGGAGCTAGCCCACTGTGTAGCTGCACCGGACCACCACTTGCGCCAAACATGTTGGGTGAGGACATTAGTCAAGGTTTGCAGTATTATAAAATCAATACTGGAGCAGCAATGAAGGCAAACAGTGATATTTGGATTCATCTTCGTGCCGTCTTGAGGATATTGAACTGCATTCCTTGCCCAAAAAACCCCATGTGGCTCATAAATCTCAAATGTCAAAAAGTGGCTGAACTCAAGACTGAATAATTCAGTTTAGATTGAGAAAATGTAAAGGATGAAGCTGGGCGCCTCGGAACCTCTGTAATATGTAATATGTGTGTGAGGGTAAAGACAGATAGTACTGCAGATAGGGTTATGATAGATTGGTGTGAGAAATGTACTGTAAATACCAGCATACCAAAATCTTTCACACAAAAAACCCACAGTCTTACTCACACTGTCTTTGGGTTGAGCTAATGGGATTGTGGCAGGATGGCAAACTGATTATGCTCTCGACAGACATGGGTAGATGAGAAGGGAAAACTATTCTGGACCCTCTTATATTTAGTCAAGACTTCTCAATCTATTTCGGGGGTGATGTTGTAATGTGACAATTGAAAACCGTGAAAAGGCTTTGAGGGGTTTGTATGCAGTAATGCATCCTGTAGCAACTAGACACCATCTGTGTGTTTTATTTCAGTCATTACTGTTTCTATGTAGAAGTACAACATCACCCATGACAGTTTTCAACCACATTAACATCAAATTCTATGATAAACCCAGACACACAGCACAGTGCAAGCTAATAAAAAATGCGATGCACATTAGCATATCACACGTGCTGTACCTACAGTATGTGTTGATCAGAAGGACTCACATCTAGCAGCAGCTGTACCTCCGACTGTGATGATGCCACACTGATGGCTTTGGAGATGTGGGTGCCGTACTTTGAGACAGGTGGGATGAAACGCAATGCACCAACGGCTAGTCAAGCTTGTGACATATTTCAATGTTCTTTTTACACACTCCACAAACTTTGTGTTCTAGATGGCTTGACAGATTGGGTTCGGCTATGTGTTTGTTACGTCAATGTTCAACAAAGAAGAAGGACAAAACCAGCATCGTGGTTTGATCAAAATAAATGCGTATTTACTTGACATGTTTTCCACAATCTCTTGAGATGTGCGTGGACCATTACACGCACCAAATGCATGGATGGCAGTACCCATTCCCATCCTTGTGGAATGAGCGGCGCCCCAGCCAAGTGTGGCGGTGCACGTGAGAGGCCATTGCTGTCTCAAGCCGTCATTATTCGACCCAAATAAGGGTTTTCGATCCTGACCGCTTTCAGTCTGAAAATAAATAGGGATGTAAATGTAATGTAAATGCCTTTAACTACATCCATCGCTATTATTGACTATTTTTGCTCTCAACAGTTGACTCTGTACTTGTTGAGGTGGATTCTGATGGGATTTGAGGCTCCAATGAAAGGGAAAAAAATCAATAACATATTCCTCAGAGGCAGAGAAGCAGAATTAATTTCATTGGTTTAGTTAAATGTCACTGGGCGGAGCTAAAGAACCACAGTTTTTCTGGCTAAGTAATATATTAGACTGAAGCCCAGTGGAAAAGGGAAGGAGAAAGAGAGGAGCTAACTAATATCCTGAAGCCTATAGCGCTCTGCTAGTAACGGGGAAAAAATGCAATCTAGTCTACAAAGTTAGCTAACCTAGATAACTTTGTAGACTAGATTGCATTTTTTTTCAGTTTTCATGACTATGGCTTTTGCATGCCATAGTCATGAATTAATGAAAATGTCATTTCCATTTATTTCCATTTATATATTTCTTTACCATTCAGGTTTGCCAGTTAGTTAGCCCCCCAAAACAATGGTTCTTTGGCTCCGTCCAATGAGGTTTAACTCAACCGAGGAAATTATTGCAGCAGCTCTGCCTCCGAGAAATGTTTGTTAAGTAAAACTCTGAACTGCCAGGACTGCAGGACCAGTCAGAGCAGCGGTAGCCTGGTTCTCAAACTGCATTCCGGGGACCCCCAGGGGTCCCTGAGGAGGTTCCAGTGGGTCTCCAGCAAAATGAGGAATAGTTTAATGTCATTATAATTTAATTCACTAGAAATTATCCAGAAACTAAAAATTAATTACAGAATGCATAAGAAATAACTGACTGGGTCCCTTAAGGGGGTCCTTGTCCTATGTGTCTCTATCAGAATTGCTTGAGGGGATCTGTGTTGTAAAGGTTAGAGAAGTGAGCCTGTGATAGGAGATTGACTGTTTCAGTCCATGGACTGGCAGGACAGATCTGCTTGGGGAAAGTGAAGGTGGAATTGTGTCGTCACAATGTTTTTGACTTCAATGCAAAGTTTAGGATCTAACTTCGGCTCTGTAAGCAAGATAGTTCCATATTTCCTTCCTGGCACCAGTTTTGTCATCAGGTTTAGGTGGACTGGGATCCAGTTCAAGACGTGGTGGACCTTTTTATGCTGCTGCCATGTTTTCAGCTGTTTGACTGTTCCAGCCAGACTGCAGCTCAGTTTCGTCCAATCCTTCTTACCTCCCTCAACAACTAATGTTCCTTGAGCAAAGCACTAATTGCTCAAATAGATGTGCTCAGTGGCCAGAAGTAGAACTTGATGGTTGTGATGGGATAATGCATAATTATACATAATTATATTTGACTATTTAGTAATAGATAAACAAAAAGGCTTTGATTGAGTCTGGAATACTGTGATGTTGTCACTGAGGGGAATTCTTTAGCAAGCACCAGGCACTGAACCAAGAAATGAGACAGACTCTTTCTGTTACCCAAGGACAACTTGGAATGGGAAACGCTTGCTGATCACCATAAAGAGCATGTCACTTTAAAATGAGGCTCGGAAATTATTTATTTTTCATGAAACACAGAGTAAAGTCGATAAATCCGCACTTACCTGCTGTATCTCATTATACATTCGATTGAACAGTCAAATGAACAAGTTTATCTTCCTCAGAGTAATAAAGTATCGAAGGTTATCTATCCTTTTGTTCAGAAAAATTCTATGTTACAGTTTGGACCTGATGATGTTTTACAAATATGGAAGATGTTTCTTCAACATGGGAATTTTTCAGGGACAGTTCGGCCTACAGGGAAACATGCCACACTGTACGTCCCGGTGTCAAATTGACCCGCATGCAGTTCTTTCACAGGCAACTGGGTGTAAACACCATGGGGTCACTGTTACTACAGGTGTAATCAACAATTTCTGAGAAGCATTTGTTTTCATATAAGATCTTCATTCGACTGCCATGGAATCCAAGAATCTCTATCTGTGTCTGTGTCGGTACAGGGAAACTGGTCTGTCGATAAGTCTGCACCCATGTTACCGAGACAGATTCCTGCACATTATTGATTCTGATTGTTATTCTATCCTATGGATGGGGACGTTTGGTCTACAGTAGGTGACTGCCAAATGGAATAAGGATTACCAAGCATAAGACTCAAATGGGAAAATATAAAAATGAAAAGTTTTGAGAAAAATGAGATATCCACAGTTTGGATCTCTTTGGGTGACACACAAGTAGTAGTAGTAGTAGTAGTAGTAGTAGTAGTAGTAGTAGTAGTAGTAGTAGTAGTAGTAGTAGTAGTAGTAGTAGCAGCAGCAGCAGCAGCAGTAGTAGAAGTAGTAGTAGTAGTAGTAGCAGCAGTAGTG
>CABFOS010036487.1:1255-14068 GCA_900660315.1 Diretmoides pauciradiatus
GAGAGAGAGGGGGGGGGGGTAAGGTCTGTCTCGAAGAGATATTCCCTTTAAGAATTTTGTTCTAAAATGAAACCTTAGAAACATACTGCTGCCATGAAAACATAACGTATATGGAAAACAGTTAAGTAATTACGAGGTGTCGCTATTGCACCAAAGATTATTCTTTGGAGCTTCAACCATGGAAATGGGCTTTTTACTGTATCCGTTTCTATATTTTCCATTGTTTTCGTTTGAAGACAATAATAAAGACCTAAATCTATTTGATGAGAAGAAGCTTATTTGGCATTTCATCTTACTCTACTTCAGTAGTCCAGCCAAAAGATGCTTTCAGTGTTATAGACGTCATCTATGTTGCAATAGCCTCCTCTTGTGTCAAATAAGCACAGTTACAGTTCAGCCTACATCACATTACAGTGTGTATTCGCATACATCCACTGGGCGTTTTATTGGCTTGTATTAACTTTGGAAAATTTGTACTTCTAAAAATATATATATATGTGATTGAAACATCTATTATGAGTAGTACGGTGGCTTGCAAAAGGGGCGTGGCTAAGTGAGACAAGCCACTCATCATCAGCGTGTATTTGTGGTATTTTTACCCTCCCCTTACTTTTTTTGGCAGTCACATGAGCAGCGTCTGTTCTCCCGTGACATCTTTTGAACAAATAATAAGAGAACAAGGCGGGACCCCTTGTGTGTGTGTGTCCCCGGGCCGACAGAGCTGCGACAGCATCCAACACTCTCCGGTGTCCGTGTGCAGTGGCTCCTATCTACATGTAGACGCGAGTTGCGCATGTCCGTCAGTCAGTCAGGACGCGTCTCCTCCTCCGGACCGCCAGGTAACCAACAAAAGCAACACAACAACAACCGGACGAGTCTATTGTTGGACTTTTCTGCCAAACGGAAGTGCATGAACCTGACTCACGGAGGTAAGTTGGTGGTCTCATCAGTGGTCAGCGGGGATACAGACATGATGAATCGAGCCGTAAACATCCCGCATGCACTTCCAATGATCAAGCAGAGTTTTTACACCGTGCGCTCGTTTTCTCCGCCGGGCGCGCCGGGCGGAGCGGGGCCAACGGGCTGGAAAAACCACTTCCTGATTTGAGCGGATGGCCGATAGGAAGTCTGAAACATAAACACAACGACGTGTACCCGCCGTGGTAAATTGAGATGAGCATGACCACAGCATATTCTCATTTTACAGTTGGGTGCAGCGGGCGCAAAGTTTGCTCCACCCTTCCTTTGTGGTTTCTAAAGCGGGGTCTGTTTTAGCTGCATCCAGTCAGTCTGCATCAAAAGTAGGACTAGTTCAGTTTGACTCTAATTGAATGATATGGAAGTTGGCACAGTGGAATATGTACTATCCTGATCACAGTGTTCACTCTCAACAACAACAGTAAGATGTCATCTGGAGGTCACCATCTGAACAAACAGAGGACTGTTGACCACTCAACACTCAGACTTACAGTCTGGTGTCCTTGACCTGGGAGACTTTTTAACTCCCATGTGGAAGAACAGCCACTACAAGCCTACACTTGTTGTCATTTCCCCCCAGACTTGTTAGTATTCATCTTCTTTAGCAAATAGCAACAAATAAGGGTTTTAAATGCTTTCAGACAGCTACGAGGTAGAAACATCTCAGACTTGCTATAAAACTACAGATAACTCAACCACAATAAAGGGGAAACACGAGTAAACCACAGCTACTAATTCTGTTGAAAGCAGGTGCTTATACAAGTAAGCTATTTCAGCTGTTATTGTCCCATCATGCTCAGGGGCCACGTATAAAAAAATGCTGCAGTTCTTGTCTGGTTATTGTGGTTACATGTGAAGGTCTCAGTGACTTGGAGAGAGAGCTGAATGTTTGGCAGGAGCTTCATTGATGGAGGCTGTTGGCGAGGGGCAACTGTGGTGCATTTGCTCCTCGACTGCGATGCCTGTGTTTGGGTTTGAGAAATGCGAGGAGAAAAACAGCCGAGCAGCTCTGAATCAGCTGACTGCAAATGTCAACCTAAGGTGTGAGCAGGCCGGTTCATGAAGGACAGCAAGTCGTGAAATTCACACACCAACATGCAGTGGCAGGTTGCAGGGCATAACCCTAACCCCCAAAAATGCAGCTTTGCGAGGGAGGTGGTGCAAAAAAGGCAGGGAATCTGTTGCATTGTGGGAAACAAGACTAAGTCAAAACCTTGTATGTGTACGCTCTCCCTCATGCCTCTTGGCACATGGAGAGCTGTTTCCTTTCCCTAGGTGCACCTGAATGCATCACAATGTATTACGGCTAAAGTCGACCATTGGTGTAACCCTCCGCCAAACACTGGAATTTCCTAGCCTGAATGGTACATTCAACACACCATGACACTGCCAAATGCCCAAAGTTCCTAGGCGCACTTCAATGCATTTTATCACGCACAATGCTGTAACTTCATTAGTCACCCAAACTATGATCAGTCAGCAACATTTGCGTCTGACGGGCTGGCCAAAAAGTCACATGGTCAGATGAGTCATGTTTTACCCTGGTCCCAACAAGCAGACGGGACGGGAACCTCCTGTGTGCTTCTCTCTGCTATAGAGGCCCGAGCGCTTGTTGGATTCTTTTTGCATGCTTGCTTTGCCAGTTTTGTGCATAATCTTTGCACAGAATGGTTTCACAATCTTTCAGGAAGTTGTTCAACGACTGTTTGTGCACTGATAGTGAATGTTGGACGGATGTTTCCACGTCTTGTCCTTGTCAAAATCCCCCAAAATGTTCTGATCTCCTCAAGTCTGAGCTTCATCGATGTCATACTAAACATCAGAGTCTAGTCTGTGTTGTCAACTTACTGATATGATTCAGTCCGCTTGATTACACATTTATTGTGTAATTGATCAATACTACGCTGGTTGTCTGTGGGAAGCCTGTAGCCTTGATGAGTTCTAATGCAACATTTTGATCAGATTCCACACAAGTATGTTATTATAGTATAGTATAGTATAATATAGTATAGTATAGTATTGTTATTATCCTGAGTTTAAGTCTTTCGTGGTCTACATGCTGCTTAGAGACTTTTCCACCCAGCTAAGAGTAAAATTCTGGGGGGAAACACTGAATACTTGCCATTTTAAAATGTAAAGATATTGAATATTGACGCAAATTTACTTTGTTGTTGTTTATTGTTGTCGGTGAGTTCCAACAGGGGTTAGTCCTGCAGCCAACAAGTAGGAGAACTGCATGTGAGGCTTCTTGTTGTGGTGAAGAGTCAACACTCACTCAACACTCACATTGAGGAACCTCTTGAATTAGACAGTTGTCTCTCTTTTGTCCCTGCTGATGATGTGTCACCTCGACTTAAGAGGCAGCGTCCTGGTAGCTCAGTTGGCTAAGGCACATACTGTAGCATGTATCTGTGAAGTCCTGGGTTCAAAGCTGGCCTGGGACCTGTGAGAAGGGACTTGGGGTTTGTTGAATCATCTTGAATGCACAGTTCAGGAGGCACTTGACAAGGCTTGTACTGTAATATGTGTTAGATTTCACATTCATATTCTGCAACAATTTAAAGTCCTGCAGCCGTGGAGAGTTTTAACTTGATAAACCTGAAACACGGATCTTGATTTTTGAAAGGTCTGGAGTGGATTATGTTGTCTTGCTTGTTACGTCTGATTTGAAACAGAGTGAAATACATTAAGAGAATCAAAGCTACACAAAAACATCTTGAACCAAGACTAAGTGCATAGTAAAACTGAAAGTGGCAATATTTGTTGTAAACTAGTGTGGTTAATGCACCACCTCACTGTGTCTGTAAATGAGGGGATACACCTTAAACATGAAGGTGCATTGGGCACAAAGCTTGCCTGAGTGTGCTACTGTATGTAGGACAAATCACATCCTTGACCATGCACCCTTTGACGTAATCCAGGCAAAATGTCGGGGGGGGGCACATAGAGATGAATTTACCTCCAAGGTTTCGTAACAGAAAGCAAGCTGTTTTTTCCACATGGAGTCCAATTAAAATGACGGAGGCAATGAAATCCAATTTTCCCCTACACGAAGCAAACAGAGTGGCACACAGCTCGGTAATTAACAATTTTCCTCAGAGCAGCAGCTAACAGGCATGTTCGATTTTTGTCAGTGCAGTAGATTAAATCCTGCAGTAATGTTCTATTCTCGTGTGGAACCTGTCCTCATTGATTTTGTTTTTCACAGGGCAAATAGAGTAATCCTAAGAGAGGCTCTCCTAGCCGAACATGTCAAACGAACGCACCCCCCTGATCACCCCAGGGGTCTGTGGGCTGACGGTATGCGGCGGCACGGGGGAAGACATGACCCCCGAATCGAGCTCCGGGACCGGGACGCCGAGTAGAGATCCTCGAAAACTGAACACCTTTTTTGGGGTGATGGTGCCTACCATCCTCTCCATGTTCAGCATTGTGCTCTTTCTGAGAACTGGTGAGTGATGTGATGTTTGGAGGCTTATTACGGGGATTTGAGAAACTGGAAGGTATATCGGATTGTAACACTGAAGAAAGTGGATGTTTGTACGTACCTGAACTCAAAGTAGAAGAGAGTCGGTTGTGTTGAGGTGACTAACGACGGCATCTCCTTTTTGTAGGGTTTGTAGTTGGCCATGCTGGACTCTTGCAGGGGCTTCTAATGCTGGGTGTAGCGTACACCATTATCTCTCTTACAATACTATCCATCTGCGCGATTTCAACCAATGGGGCCATACAAGGAGGTGGAGCCTATTGTATCCTTACAGACCAGAATGTTTTGCTGTGTTAACTGATCTCGCACACAGACTTAACCGTCTCCATTGAAACATAACCCTTGACGAAATGTGAACAGTCATGATCAGTCGGTCTCTGGGCCCAGAGTTTGGAGGAAGCATCGGTCTAATGTTCTTTCTGGCCAAGGTGTGTGCGTGTGGAGTGTATGTTCTCGGGCTGGTGGAGGCCATACTCGACATATTTGGTTCAGATCCTGGTAAGTCTTGAAAACAGTTCAGTCCAATCTTCTAATAACTGAATGATTCACTAACTGCATGTGGTATGCAGCCATGTAAGATTCTACTTATACCCAATCATTTTTTGTGTTTTCCCAGAGTCATCCGTGTCAGAGGGCGTACGGGTGCTTCCTCAGGGTTACTGGTACACAGTGTTGTACTCTTCAATCGTCCTGCTGCTCTGTCTAGTGGTGTGTCTGGTGGGGGCCCACATCTATGCCCGCACCGCCTTTGTCATCCTGCTGGTGGTCACCGCATCCTTGCTGTCCATTTTCATCAGTCCTCTGGCGGTCAAGCCCCGTGACTTCATAATCACCCACCATGGCCCCGGCAACCAGACCTACCGTTACAACGTCAGCTACACAGGCTTCAACGCGACCACGCTGAGGAACAACCTGGGCTGTGAGTGTCGGGGAGGATGTGAAAGTGCATTTGCAAGTGGGGCTAAATGAAGCTGGTATGTTTATACATTTAGTACCATCTATTAATGCTTCTATGTTCTTCCTCATTTTTCTCTCCAGCTGGGTACTCTCTGGACTACAGTACCAACTCTGTCATGTCATTTGCCACTGTGTTTGCTGTCATGTTCACCAGCTGCACTGGAATCATGGCTGGAGCCAACATGTCAGGTTAAAGCTTGTTGTCTCAATGCTTCTAGTCACTTCACTGTGGTACAGGTGTCATTATTGCTCGCAAGGCCAGTGTATTATTGAGTGTATTATCCAGTTCTACTCTTGAACCCACAAATCATGTGCTTGCTAGCGTGATGGATAATATCAATCAAGGTAATCAGTAAAATTTCGACTCCATTGCACAGATCTAAAACCATCACATTTCTATAAATCAAAGCATCACATAGTCACACACACACAAACACTGATATTTTCTTTTTGCATCTGTCTCTGAAGGGGAGCTGAGGACCCCCAGTGTTTCTATCCCTAAAGGCACCATCATCGCAGTCTGTTACACCTTCACAGTCTATGTCCTCCTCTTCTTCCTGGTCAGCGCCACCTGTGACAGGTCTGAAAGACTGATGATGACTGACGATGGCGTTGTGTCTAAACAAAGTTGCTAATTTTAATATTTCAACTGAAATGATTTCATGCAATTAAGACACAACTGTGTAGTTATATATTTGTTTTGCTTAAGGACCCTTTTGATTCAGGATTATGGGTTCTTCCAGCGAATAAACATCTGGCCACCATTCGTCACCATCGGGATATACTGCGCCTCCCTATCAGCTGCCATGAGCTCTATGATCGGGGCGTCCCGTATCCTCCACGCTCTTGCACTGGACCAACTCTTTGGTAAGGACTGATATTGCCACTTAGTACACCTGACAGAGAACGCCTCTGTTTCTGTAGTGACCAATGTCCCAATGCGTTTTGTTTGTTTTCCTCCACAGGTCTGCCATTAGCTCCTGCTGCCACCAAATCAAACTCGGGTAATCCGTGGGTGGCAGTGTTATACACGTGGGGGTTGGCACAGGTGAGTGCAACTGCTGAGATTTGCAGCCATGTATTTTCAGTGCGTGCAGCATAAGAACCCGTGTGATAATCTGTGTTGTTGGTATGTTGTGTTTGTTACAGTGTGTAGTGTTTGCAGGTCAGCTCAATGCCATAGCTGGTTTGGTTACTGTTTTCTACTTACTCGCCTATGCTGCGGTTGACCTGGCCTGTTTGGCTCTTGAGTGGGCATCGGCACCAAATTTCAGGTAATCAGAGGTCAGCTACTATCAAAGGGGCAATGAGTCATTTTGGACATTTTTAGGCTTTCATAGCTGAAAATAGAGTTGAAAATGCTGGAAAGTGAGTTGTGAAAGCCAGAAATCCCAACCCCTGGTGAAGTAATCGTTAAGAAACAACCCTTTTATCCCATGGGACAGTAAAAATCTTACTTATTGCCCCTTTAGTTCAATGCCTCTCCGCTTTGTTACGCTTGTGTACTACATCCGCTTCAGTAGCTGTCGAGTCTTATCACCTCTCTGTCTCTGTGTGTTGAACAGACCCACCTTCCAAGTCTTCTCCTGGCACACGTGTCTGTTGGGGATTGTGAGCTGTCTGGTGATGATGTTTGTCATTAACCCCGTGTACTCATCAGCCAGTATCGTCCTCCTGTTGCTGCTGCTTCTTTTCCTCCACTACAGAGTGCCCACCAGCAGCTGGGGTTACATCAGTCAGGCCCTGATCTTCCATCAGGTATCTGGACACACACACACACACACACACACACACACACACACACACACTAGACTTGCAGTTTAGTTTCTAAACAGTGCTGCTCTCCTTTCTCCCCTGTGGTTCAGGTGCGTAAGTACCTGCTGATGCTGGATGTGAGGAAAGACCACGTGAAGTTCTGGAGGCCACAGGTATTGTTAATGGTGGCCAACCCTCGCTCTTCCTGCCAGCTCATCCTCTTTGTCAACCAGCTGAAGAAAGGAGGGCTGTATGTGTTGGGCCACGTGCAGCTGGGGGATCTGGGTAATGTTCTGGCCATCTCAAACCAACAGTATTAAATTATTATTCTTATCTTTGAGCCATGATTCATTGTGAATGCGTTTCCCACTAAAGCTAAAATGCCCAGTGGCACCAGTTATCTCACTTTATACAAGAGCTTTGTTTAGTACTGTTTTGTTTGTTATTTCTCAACGTCTGGCTGAAACACCTGGCTTTGAATTAGTGCAGAAATCATTTGGTCACCGTCATACCAGTGTTGCCTTGTAATTAATTTGAAGGCCACAAAGCATCAAATGTTACGAAATCTTTCTGTGAACCTGCGACAATGTGGCTGAATTATTTTATTTTTTTCTGTTTAGGTCCAGACTGTTCTTTTATTGTATGTTGGGGTTCTGAAAATAGTGTGTATTGTAACTTTGTAAGCTCTCAGTAGTGTTACAAGCAAAAATTATACACTGGTGGTGACCATCAATCTGTGTTTGATACATGGTTACTTTTCACATCACATGTCACTCTCTGCCTGCAACACAATGCAGTAAAACATGATCTACTTGTCTCTATATTGTTCGTAAAATGTCAACATTAGTTTTTAATGTTGACATTTTACGAACAATATAATGGCTATGTCAACAAATACTCTTAATAACTTCAGTCCCAATAAGGCCGATAACTAACTAGACAGATACTCTGCTGCCAGGTTGTTTGTAAGGTTACTCCAGGAAAGGAAAGGGGAAGTGAAGTTTCTCTTAGATAAGAATCTCATGCTTGTTATGAGATGGGAGTGTCAGAGGTCCAGTATTAGTGAGACAACAGGTGCCAGGGGAGCAGATTATGGCTAGCAAAGTTTAAGCAAAGTTTCAATTCTGCACCGCTAATAAGCCCAAATGAGACGTGTTTTGCTAACAAATGAGGCATGAAAACGAACCGATGGCTTGGCCTCGTCTCGGGCACCGACTAGACTACCCCCGTGTTCTGCAGTTAGGCTGAGATTCAAAGTTAAGTCTGAGCAGTGGGGATTTAACACCATGTCTGTATTCAGCCCTCATTCCTTCTCATTCCATGAAGTGAGAAATGAGTCTTGGAGTTAAGCGATGTTCCTGATGAGATTCTCCTAGGAAATGGTGCAGGCCAGGAAAAAAAATATCCCACAAGATGTTCCCACAATAATTACTTTATTTTGTGGCCAAGTTTTTGTTGCTTTGTTTGGCAGATAGGCAGCACAGTAATATAGTGAATATAATATAGTTGCTGGATGTGAGAAAAGGCCACATGATGTTCTGGAGACCATAGATATCATGAATGAATGAATGAATGAATGAATGAATGAAGCCTTTATTGCTTTATGGGCGAATTGGCTTTGCACAAGGACCTTAAAAACATCACAAGACATCATCAAACATATAACGTAAACATAAGCATCGTAAAAACCTCATAAAAGGCATCATTTGGGAGAAAATGTAATCAAAGCTTTTTGGGAAGCTGTATGCTGCGTGGGACAAAGGATGTGATTTTTTTATTCCACGTCCTGGGCTATACCTTCACACTGAAGGTATAGCCCAGGTATAGGTATAGTATAGTACATATTCAGACCATAGAGGGTGCAGTGGATCTGCTATGATCTTATGAGCTAGATTCATGGTGTACTGGTCTGTCATGTAATACTGCACATTGGTTGTGTTCCCAGTTGTCTTACCACCCAGTTGAACAACCCTTTCCAGTTTGTTCTTATTAATGGTAGCCAAACCAAACTCCTGTGTCACCTGATACCAGACACTTCTCCCTTCATTTTTATTCACTTTTTTGGTCTTGTCATTTTCATGTCTTGGTAAAACAGGACAGCACATGACCAGGAAGTGCCTGATAGGAATATTCCAGTGGGATGCTTATCTACTTGAGCCATAAATGTTTTGGTCCCACCCACCCTACCAGCTCTGATTGGCCTACTATTACTACTGACACCACAATGGAAAGCTACAGCTGTAGGCTTTCATTTCCCAACTACTGCGTCCTTCTATCATAGTCTCTTCCTACATTGCTGCACATGTCAGTGCCTTTACAACATTTACACTCGATTTGTAAGTCGGCCACCTTTAAATCATGTGAAGTACCTGGGCCCTTGTTCATTTTCAACACAAAATGCAGAGCCACAGATCATTTTCAAATTGTAAGAAAATCTACTCCGTTTTCTTTTGCATTACCAATGCCTATGCAGTATGATCATTCTGGCTCCTTTTTCTGTGTTTCAGATGCTTTGCCATCTGATCCAGTCCAGCAGCAGTACAACTTCTGGTTGAGTCTAGTTGATAAACTAGGGGTGAAGGCTTTTGTGGACCTGACCCTGTCTCACTCAGTCAGACAGGGAACACAACATCTGCTGCGCATCACAGGCTTAGGTGAGCATTGAATGTCCTGTCCTACTGCTATCCCAGCAGCCCACAGCTGTATATTACACCACTGCTATCCCAGCAGCCCACAGCTGTATATTACACCACTGCTAGAGTATGGCAATGCAGTGAGGACAAAAAATACACCCAGATTCAACAGATAATGGTGCTATTTTTCTATATTTGATGGTGTGTGTGCTCCTTCTCTGTTTGTCTCTACAAGGTGGGATGAAGCCCAACACACTGGTCTTGGGTTTCTATGACAGCTGTACTCCAGAGGACTACTTCCTACAAGATACTGCATTCTGTGAGTCATCGACGGGAAACAGTACTGATGGGGAATACAACTTTGGGGTTGACCTGCCTTCACTGCAGGCCCATTTCCCCCCTGTCCGGCACGTGGAGAGCCCACGCTGGCTATCGCCGGAGGAGTATGTGGGAATTATTTCTGATGCCATTAAGATGAACAAGAATGTGTGTCTAGGCCGCTACTTCTTCCAGTTAGAGGGAGAAGACAAGGATAGCAAGATCGATGGGTCAGAACGGACCATAGATGTGTGGCCACTCAATCTCCTGTCTCCAGGCACCCGGGACGATGTGGATGTGTGCAGCCTCTTCCTTCTCCAGATGGCGTGTGTGCTGAACATGTCCAACAGATGGCGCCAAGCAAGAATGAGAATCTTCCTGAATGTAGAGACTGAGTCTAGTGACCAGGGCTGGGTGGTTAATGAAGAGACCTTTCGTGAGTTACTAAGGAAGCTGAGGATCAGGGCGTCAATAAAAATAGTCCCATGGGATTCTGTGGTGCAACACCACAATCAGCCAGAGGAAGAGAGCTCAGCAAAACCAATGGAATCTCTCTCTGAAGACTTCTTGTCTGCGGTGAACTGCCTGCTGATGGAGAACAGCTCCCAAGCTGCCGTTCGCTTCCTGTATTTACCTCGGCCACCTGCTCAGGCCAGCCAGACACAGCAGTACTTAGCTCAGTTGGAGGCAGTCACCAATAGTTTAGGCCCAACACTCTTGATTCATGGTGTCACCCCAGTCACATGCACTGATCTCTGAGCATGATGTTTATTACGTTATCTGATATTGTACATGCAGAAATGTCTTTGCCTGCTTACATACGAATAATTATATATAATTTCTGGTTATCTGAGAAAATTAAAACATATAGTACTGAAACTTGGATATTAAGAATACAGTAGCGCCGTTACTTTATCACCTAATACAACTTTTTTTGTATGCTGTCAATTCACTTAAGGAAAGGACCAAGTCAAGTGCATTTTAAATATCTGCTATTTCTGTGTTCATTTTGTATTTAAATAGGATATTTGCCTATTTTCATTAGCAGGGGAATGCTAATAATTGTTTCAGGTGTGCTTCATTTTGGTATAACCTCATGTCCTAATTAGCTTTATGTCTGTTGTATTGCACGAGACAGAAAAGGGATCATTTATCATTATTTTTTAGTTATGCGGGTTGTCCAGGACATTAATATATAATCCTCTACATATAGATAGACGGATGCCATGATGGATTTACGTGATAATAGAGGGAGATATTTTTCCCTTTCAATGTATGAATGGTGCTATGTTCATATAAGTTGCTCTTTTTATCTCATCAGTATTATTCTCTCCTTGCTTATTCCTACTTTCTGGTTTCTTGGACCAAGTGATCCAATGACTGTTTTTCTCCAAGCTCAATTGTTTACTGTTTTTGTTTTTGCTTTCTATACAGTAAAGGAAAGCATTTTTATTTGCTGTTGAATGTGTTCCTCCCTATCTTATATACACCATAAAAGGGAATTGTTTCTGTACATTTAAACACCCATGTGGTAGAATGACAACATTTGTATGTGTAAGCTTATAAAAACATTGTATTTTTGTGTTTCAAGAGGCAAAGCAAGGGATAACTACTTCATGAACTGTGTCTGATCATCTAGCAAGATGTTACACTTATTAAGAGTTAGAGGTTACTGGCACTTACAGGCACTCTGCTGTCTAGCAAAGAAAAAACAAAGCTTGTTACATTAATGGTGGCTTCAGGATTATAAGAAACGTATCTTCTTGATCGTTTATCAATTAGTCACGACAGCGGTTGGAGAAGTGAGCTTGTGACTGGACGGTTGCTGGTTTGAACCCCTGGACTGAAATCTGAGTAGGGGGATTGAATGACCACTGCAAATGTGCCCTTCAGCAAAGCACCTAACCCCACCTGCTCCACTGGAGCTGATCAGTGACCAACATTAGAAGTCTTTAGTTTTATTGGGCAACTCTCATTTGGAAATGTTTATAGCTGAAGCAGTGAGAAGACCTGGGGCTTTATTTTTGAGAATCAAGGCACAAGCTCACGGTTTTTCCAGCTGTAAAAGGGGGATTAAGAAGAAGAAATGGCATCAATGGAATGTGAGCTGCTGGGATGAGGATCAGCACCTCCAAGTCCGAGGCCATGGTTCTCAGCCGGAAAAGGGCGGAGTGCTCACTCCGGGTCGGGGAGGAGGTCCTGCCTCAAGTGGAGGAGTTCAAGTATCTCGGGATCTTGTTCACGAGTGAGGGTAGGATGGAGCGTGAGATCGACAGGCGGATCGGGGCGGCGTCTGCAGTGATGCGGTCGCTCAACCGGTCCGTCGTGGTGAAGAGAGAGCTGAGCCAGAAGGTGAAGCTCTCGATTTACCGGTCGATCTACGTTCCAACCCTCACCTATGGTCATGAGCTTTGGGTAGTGACCGAAAGAACAAGATCGCGAATACAAGCGGCTGAAATGAGTTTCCTTCGCAGGGTGGCCGGGCTCAGCCTTAGAGAAAGGGTGAGGAGCTCGGACATCCGGGAGGGACTCAGAGTAGAACCGCTGCTCCTTCACATCGAAAGGAGCCAGTTGAGGTGGTTCGGCATCTGGTTAGGATGCCTCCCGGACGCCTCCCTGGGGAGGTATTTCGGGCATGTCCAACCGGGAGGAGACCTCGGGGTCGACCCAGGACACGCTGGAGGG